>JAMLFT010009844.1:0-12366 GCA_026544285.1 Pachyrhizus erosus
TCCGATCTAATTTATTTTAATATATATATTTATATATATATATATATAAACTAGATACTAGAGATGAATGTTTTTATCATATTATCAATTTTGTCACATTATATTTATTATTTACTTTTCTGTTTATCTTTTTTATATCCTTCTTCAACTAAATATATTTAAATTTTACTTTTATTTTTATATATATTCATTTATTTTTTATTTTTATCCATCTTATTTTCCTTTTTTTTTTTATCAAACAAACCTTAAGAACTAATATCTTAAGATATATACTAGAACTTAATTAAAAAATTAATCTTATGTAATACATAAATTTAGAAGTAAAACCCTAATCAAATATTTAATGATATAAGCAAGAGGTAATCGTGGCACAGTGTGATAGTTGGCTAAGCTTTTAGTTTTTGTGGGATAGGATCGACAATAGTGGTAGTGGAAAATTCTTTATTCGTTACCCAAACAGATAGAGCTTGGTCCACTATGACAAACTCTGCTAGTAGACATCTATTATTACAAATGTTTGACAATGTGTTTAAGCAATTTTTGGTGTTGTGTTTTTCATAATGGTTACACTATTATTACAAATTAAGTAGAAGATGTGCCCTCAATAGGAAGTGCTGGTGCTGGTGCTGGTGCTGGTTAATTAATTTAATATTAGCGTCGAGGATGTTAAAATAAACATGTTTGTTAATAATAAAAAAAAAATACATGTTTAGAATATAAAGTGCTCTTACTAGTTGAACGCATTTCATGGTGTAACTACTCATAATCATCTGAAAAAATGTGTGTGAATGACTGAATGGTATCCACTGCTGTTGCGATAGAAAATTTTAAGCGTTGAAAATAACTGAAAACTGCACATTGTAAATTATTAAAGGTGCATGTCGTATAGAATATGAAGCATTGAAATCGTTACTGGGAAAAATCAGTGTAGCTCATTATGATATGTTACCAGGAATTATAGATAATTCCTGTTATGCATAATGCAATTTTTATTTTGATATGACATATTTTACAATGTACTATTAGAAATAAATTTTTTTAACATGATTATGTTTGAGGCAACGTTGAACGATTTAAAAGTTATTCAATGGTCTTAATTTTAAAAATATAATTATATTTCTCATATCATTTTTATTAAAATGATGAAAAGTAATATTACTTTATTAAAATTTTCGTTTTACATATTTAATTGAGTTATATTTAGAGAGAATTTTTTTTTAAAATTTTAACTAATACTTTACTAAAATTTTAAAACTATAATTAAATTGAAATAAAAATAATCTTTTGAAGCGGATTCATTTTCAACTGGAGAAAGTATTTATGTAAATGTATGATACTTTACAAATAACATTAAAATTGGATATGAGTAGGTACATCGGTATATGATACTTAAAAAAATTCATTGTATATATACAAATAATATTTTTCTTATCAGAATATGAGTGTCAAATTATACTTAATAAATCTGCAGTCATTATCGATCTTAGTGTTGAGATAAAATGAAATATTATAAAAGAAATTTTTTGACGTTAAAGTAAAAAATAATAAAGAATATACATATTATTAGAAGATGGATGACCTATACTATATCAATATTATTTATAATGTCAGTGAGTATGAATTAATAAATAAGTAGTTATGTGGACCGATAAATAATTAAGCGATTATGTTTTATCAATAATTTGAATATTTGAGTTATAGGTCTGATAAGTACAAATATGATTATATATCCTGAATTTAAAAGCCGTCATCTATAATTCTGTATACAGCTGTAGGAATATGATACACTTTTTTTAATGAGCATACGAATTTAACAGTTGTCATTTTAAGTGTTTGTGAGTTTACATAATAAAGTTTGGTACAATCAATGGTACTGAATGTTCGTCGAAACTGATGGGATTTATATGCCAGTTTAAATTGTAAGTAGAGTCATGCACCAAAAGATTATGCTACTAGCTACATTCCAACAGTTAATTAACTAAAGATATATATATTTTTTTTTGTTTTTCTATTGAGACATAACCATGACGTGGTTCTAAGTGGAAATATAAAGTGAAGCATGCATAAAAAAAATTGCAAAAGAATCTTATCCAAGTCTCATCAGATAGTAAAGCTGTAAAGAGTTTACATATCCAAAAGAAAAAAAAAAAAGATGATAGAGGAGTTTTAATTCGTTATGCTGCTATATATTCAATCTTCTTTATGTTTTTCTCCTTTATTGCTGTTTGCTTTTTTCCGTTCTCCTTTATTTGAAAGCTAACCAAACTGTACGGTGTAAAGTGTAAATATCTAAATTATAATATTTAAATATAATTATTTAATATTTTTTATATTTTTAGATTTATTTGTATTTAATTATTGATAAATAAAATTTTAATTTTTTTTATTTTTTGTATTTGGTCTATTTTTAATTTTATATTTTTAATAAAAGATGTTGAAAGACCTCTTTCAAAAATATCAAATGACTAAAAAATAACATACTTTCAATTAAGTAAGGCTTATTTGACTCACTTAAACAAAATTATTTAAGTTCATTTTAGCTTAAGTAAGATTGTGTTGGATACTATTATTTATATTTAATCTTATTTAAGATATGTCACTTAAACTCATTTAAGTGAGCTTTTGCCACTGACAGAAAAATTCAATTTTGAAAACCTAAAAGTATAGAAAGAAACTTAGAACACACATAAATTTTGAGTCTTTACATTGAAAAATTTAGGTTAGAAAAAGTTGATTGCGGCTTTCATGTTTGTAAATTTTTTTTGAATCATCTCTTATCGGAATCTTCATTTCTCTTAGTTATATCTAGTTAAGTTCATCTTTTATTAAAATTTAATGAAATATTTATAGTTAGTGCTAATAATTTTTTAATTGAATATAATTACATGATTGTATAAGAGGACAATTTGATAAAGTTGAACTTCAATGATCTCATTCCATATTACATACCAAATATTTGATAAAAATATAATTTATTTTCTTTTATTACAATTTAATCTTTTATATTTTACATTTTAGTTTTTATAATTATTTTGTAATCTATTCAATTTTTATAAATACCTAATTATCAAACAAATTTATGTATATACAAAATAATCTTTATTATTCATACAATTTGATATATTTATTAGAATCCTAATAGAAATGTTATAAAAAAATAACTAATCAAATTTTTTAATAAAAATTAATAATTAATAAAATCGATAAATAATTTATATCAATAACATCATTATAAAAAAAAAAATTGTGTAAACATCTAAAAGAGCATGAGATGACATCCCTCACTTGTTAAGTCGGATTGGACATTAGTCATTACCAAACATGTGGTGCGTATGATAACATGCCTGTAGGGCTAACATTATTTTCTTTTTAGGATAATTAAAAATAACGATCATATAATTTTTATAAATTAGGTCTTTATCTTCTTTTTATATATTTGTTCAGAAACGCAGTACACAATGTGCATGACAGTTAATTATATTTTATATGAAAACAATTTCCGAAGATTTGTTATCTGACTATTTAATATACTCAATAAGTATGCTACATATATTAATTTCATTATGATATCTATAGTTTTTTTTTTTAATCGTCACACTAAAGTTTAAATTTATTATTTAATATATAATGTATTTTTTTAGTTATTTTTTAGATTTATGAAAAAATGAATGATATATAAACATTATCATACATCATCAAAATCTATTATTTCTTTTTATTTTTTATTTTTATAATATTATATCATTTATCTTATTTATATTTTTTCATTTTCTCTCCAAATATCATCTAAAGTTGGATCTATATATATGGATTATTTTCAGAAATGAATATCATAACTTGAAGGTCCTAAAGTACGTCAGAACTTTTTTCTATTTCTTCTAAATAACATTGTATATCTCTCCCCCGACCTTCAAGGTTACGCTTTAAATAATTGTTAATTGGAAGACAATACAAATTAAATGTTATTGACTCTACGTCTTATAATCCATCTAAGTGTAGCGATTAAAGACTACAACACACTTCCCATCATATGATTAATTAACTGGCGCATGTTTTTAATGGGTGCAATTAATGAGTACTTTAAACAAAGCTGAAGCTGACAGGCTTATGTGTTTAGTTGCTGTTGAGTAAACCATGATAGATATAACTCAATTGTTGTGGTGACAATGTGGGTCACGGGAAATTTTAGCACATTGCAGCTATCAAATTGCCAACATACTGATCAATTAATCTGGTATTCAAAATCTTCGGTGGGGCAAGATGATCTAAGATGATAAATCAGCTTTAGGGAGCATATCTTTCAATTGAAAAGGACTTTAAACAGTCAAGAAAAAACACTCCGGAAATGTTAACAGTGTTAAAATAGGTTAATTTACTTAAAGGTGGTACAATTTACTTCGGTATAAAGCCAATTTTAAGACGATTTCCTTTTTAAAATATATATTTAAAACAATTATTTAATGTATTGTATCATTTTGTTTTAAACTTACTTTTCAATTTTTTTAAGATGCAAATTTACTTATTCATCATGTGAAACTCTACTAATACATCAGATCTAATCACTGTTGGTGTTATTAATACATTATTTTTAGTGGCTTAAAATAGTGCAATGCAATGGATGGTATCTTTTAAAGGTACTCTAAAACTCTAGTTTAGCTTTTAGCAAAAATAATAATTGGAAAGAATTCTTATTAAGATGAATTGAGCTTGGACTTACATATAGTATGGATGTAGGTGAGTGGTATTCATGTGATAGAGGGATTGAAATGGGAAAATAGAGTGATTCAGAAGAAGATGAGTTATTTTAATTGTTAGGATGTAGTTGAAATGAAACAGAGAATGAATACATTTTTATAGGTCTTAAAGTATTTTCTTAGTTTTTCGGTGAATACATTTCTTAAATTTGGCCTCCTAACATTAACCTTTTTAACATTTTTTTATTTGTAGTTGCTCCATTGTGTTTGTTCTATGCCAACCTCTATTTGAAGCATTTCCCATGTGCTCCAAGCTACATTTAAGTAACTCCCTCGTAGCATGTTCGTACTCTAAGTTCTATTTGAAGAAGCTCTTTGATAGCACTTGCTTAATGGCAAACAAACCTTAATTGTGAGTAGAAGTTGTTGAAGGGGTGTGTCACTGGCTCCTCAAGTGAAGAATTAAGGCATTAGTGCTTCTTTTCTTCTTCTTTGATATGCAAGCAATTTTGCAAATATACGGTTGTCATCACGTAATAAAGATCGAATCCAGGAACTATGTTTTATGATGACCCATTTATTACAATTCAAGATAAAATGAAAAAGAATTATTTAAGTAGTGATAGAGATGATTAAGAGCAAATTGTAAAATGGAAAAAGTATCAAGAATAGGGAGATCAACATCAAGAAAAGTTTCTAGAATTAATGGTACTATAACGATAATTATTGAATACAAATTAATTAGTCAATTTTTAATATTTAATTTTTTACAAGATGAATTATTTTATTATGGTTAATGTTTTTTTCTTTCTCAAGATATAATAATTGTACTCAACTAAACTAGTTCCTATTCTTGTGATAATTGAATTTAAATTTAACCTATCAAATTTAGTAATAATTAATAGGTGTTTCTCACAAGACCAACAATTAATTTTGTGATTTAAGTCATATACTTCATTTTATTGCCTAAATTTTTTTAGAAATCACAAATCTTTTAATTAAAATTTATTGTAATCCTATTTAATGACTCATGATTTTATAATTTTCATTGAATTTCAACCAATAGTAGTGTATGTTAAAAAGAATGTGTGTTAACCCTCTTCAACAAATAAATATTACTCAAACTTAGTCATGATACAACCAAGAATACATATAATAATGTCAAACCAAGATTTTTGGAGAAAAAAGGAAGAAAAAAGAATTTATCTTTGATCATGATTCTACTGTGGTTGTCTCCCTAAGGTTTCAACCCTCCTCCCCTCAAGAAGCACCTAAAAGATTTATTGAAACCTAGGGTCTAAAGTGGTTCAAGCCCATTACCAATATCATCTCAATCACTTTACCAGAACCTAAGTTATGACTACTCTAACACTCAATAAGCAATTTTTCTTTAAATCACAAAAACATAACCTAATGTAGTAAAAACATTGTAACTAAGATAAATTAAGCAAATAATAATGAAAAAAGGCCTAAACTTAATAGAAAAGCATGCAAAATAACCATAAAACATGATGCATAGGAATACACACCATTCTTATTTTTTTAATGATGAAGTGAACCCTAGTTGCAAAAATATAGAGAGATAAAGAGGGGGGAAAAAGGAACATAAAAAGGAGAAAAAAGGAAACCAAATATGAGATTGTGAATAAATTAAAGGTGTTTGTTTCTCTGACTCAAAAAAGATAGATGTTTTGACAATTTTGATTGCAAACTATTAAACATAATCACATTTTCATTTAACAAATTTGCAACTAAACTACTGATCACTTATGCTTTTATTTCTTTACAACTAAAAATTTGACTACTAATTTAGTTATGAAACTTACTAAATTTAGTTGGTTCGCTAGAATGTTCATTAATCACTATCAATTGCTAGTTCATATTTTTAGTGACCAATTAAGTTTGGTTGCTAATTTATATTTTTCTAGTAATGACTCTCCTTAACATTTACCAAAGAATGTATATCATAAGTTTTATCTTTTTTTATAAGTAACAAGTTCTAAATAAACCTTTCAAAATGTATCCTATTCTTATAATAAATGAATTTTCTTTTTTTCTTTTTTTTCCTTCCCTTCCCTTTATGCACGCACACACACATGAGATAATTAATGTGTTAATATGATTCTCTTTATATTCAAATTTGTTTTATAAGATTCTTTTTTAAAAATGTGTTATTGATTAAATTTTACATATTTCAAGAATATATTAAGAAATACTTATTTTTATTGTCTTTAATTATGAAAGACTTCAAGATCCAAGGTCTTTCTCATGAAAGTTTCACTTTAAAACAAACTATTATTAAGGACCAGTGTGTGTGATGTACTGGTAAATAAGCAAATTATTTGAATCAATAATGATTAAAATGTTTGTTAGAACATATTATTTTATCACTTAATGTTATATGTAATTTATTTAAACTATGCAATGTATGATTTTTATTTTAAATTTCTTTGTCTTCACATTGAAATAATACTTACAACAATAATATAAGATTTAATTTCTCTTGTATAATCCAACATTTTATATATCTTTTTTGTAGAGATTTTGTATCTTTTGGTAAAGCCTTGCTAAGCATATCTTTTTTATTAGAACTTTTAACACATGAATGAACTATACATTCATAATGTATGATCAAACTATATTCTCAAGTCTTGCATTACATTATTTTTTCAATATCTATATTTTAGAAACTTGTCTATTAATATCTTATTTTTCATTAATGTACACATTAAAAATAAAATTTTAAAGGCACCATTAAGAGAATAAATAAATTAAAATGAATCAAAAAATTTAAAACATGTTTAATTTGTCTAGTCTTTATAATAAGACTTAAAGATTTATTTAAGTTGACTCAAATGTTAGATTGAAGATCTTCCTTGTGTAATAAACTCCATTTTAAGGAAATAAAAACTTTTATAGTTAAGCACAATGAAAAAGAAGATGATTTGTAAAAGAAGGTTAAAAGATCTTCAAATAGGTTTTGTCTTTGTATCAATAATGCTTTTTGAGAATGATTGAAAGAATTTAATTAAAAATGAAAAAAGAAACATATATATATGCACACATCAAATTGACCAATGTAAACTAATTTGTTCAAAACAAAAACAATGGTTATGTTGAATATAAAAAGTATCATGATTGTAAGGTGGAAGCACAAATATAAATGAAACAAAAAATATATGTCCCTCTTATACTTTTATCATTTTGCCACTTTCTCAACTAAAGTGAATAACCTTAGTATTTAAAAGAAAATATGTTATTTTTTACTATTAGGTTGTGAAAATTGTTTTAAATGAATATTGGATATGTTTCACACTTTCACTTCATGAGTATTGGATGACAAAACTTCTTGTACTTGAATTATGGTTTGTTAAATATCCAAACACACTACTAGAGTTACACTTCATCAAGATGACTTTTCACACAAGGATCTTATAAGGCACAAAAAAGTACAAAGGTTAAATTATTTTCTAAAAAAATTATAAATTTTTTTATAAAGAAACACTTCATCTTGTCAAATAGACAATATAATGAAGATAAAAACACTCATATATAAAAATAATGAAGAAATATAAAATTTAATATAACTTGACATCTCTTATCCACATCCATAAAAAAATTCTATTTATTCATTTTTTATCTTAAATCACATTACAAGAGGACAAACTTAAAAAATATTCTCATTATAAATTTTTTACTCAAAATTAAAAAAAAAATTCATTAGAATTCTTTTGGACAAACTTAAGAAAATTTTTCTTCAAATAACCCTTTTCACTTATGCTAATGACCTAGTTTTTTATTTTATTTTAAAATATTTGTTTATGGATCTTGTATCCTAATCTTAAAATAAGAAATAAAATTCTAAAATAAAATAATATTTTTAAATTTAAACAATATTTTAAAGACTAAATTATTTCTTTAAATTTTAAATATTTGAAATTGAAAATTTGAATAGTTAAAAATGAAATAAAATAACTCAAAATACTATATAAATAAATGCATATCATTGCTATATTCTAAATTTGTTTTTATTTTGAATTGATTTGACATTTATAGCTTTCAATTTCAAAGCACAAAGACGTGAATGAAAACCAATATGTAAACCACATGGTGTATTGAATAAAAGATGTGGCAGAGTTGCCATAATCTCGATTGCATTCGGCATGGTCCACTAATGGTTGACTACATTATGTTTCAAAAATATTGTATTTTTGTTTATTTTAGAGTATGAAAGTTGCTAAATTATGCGTCCCATGTTCTGTATGGTTCTAGCACGTTGAAGAAGGTGGAAGTGCTTTGGCCACGACGAGTATTGAGCATAATTACCAGTTGACCTTGACTTCTATAGATCCATTCAAAATTGATTACTTAATTACCAAATTGAATTATCTTTGTCAAATGCTCCCCAGATAGACATGTACTCCATGATTAAGAAATAAAGGTAAGAAAGAAAGCCAAAGCTTAATAAAATAAACATCATCATTAGGGTCATAAAGTTTTAATCATTAGCTTTAGTTTAAAGGCAGTGGATAGTGTTTTGTCTTCAAGCAGGGTGCTCTGTGTCTTATAATTACATGTGATTGCATTGATCTAAAGGTTAAAATAATTTGTGGCTTCAATTGATTTAGAAGGTTTTCTTAAAAAAAATCAAATATAATAAAATGTGGTTCATATTAGATTAAATGATTATTTTTTATCTACACATTTTATATAGTATATTATGTCCAAAAATATGTTACAATCCAATGTTTTTTTTTTTTTTTTTAAGCCGAAGAAACGTCAATTGATAAAGTCATAAAAAAAACAAAAACTCAACTAGACTCGTAGAAAAATCATACTATGTAAGACAAAGATAAGTTATGATCTTTAGTGTGTATATGTTTTCATTGATAGCAATATTGGAGGATTTCATACTAATCATAGTATGACTCTTTAAATTTATAGATTATTAAAAGTATATTCAAATATTTTGATTATTATATTTATACACCTTTAGTAAGATGTTATGCAAAAATAATCTTTAATCAATATATTTTCTTTATAAATAAATATAGAAAAATTGTATATTTACTTACTAGATAAATATATTTTGTATCATCATTTAATTATAAATAATTGTGAATAATAAGTTTGTTAAATTTTACAAAATATTTATTAAAAATTATAATAATAATAAATTTTATTTTATTGATAACACAAAATTTTTTACTGTGATAATATATAGAAATGAAATTATACTCAGAAATATAAGTTATGTGATAATTTTATAAATATATTAAAAATAAAAATATAAATATAAGTGATACAATAAATTTATAAAATATATATATACACACGTGTATAAGTCCAATTTGTATGAAATTGAATTGATATTCAAAATTAAATTTGAAATTTGATCCAATCTAATTAAAAAAATATTTTAAACTTATTTTGGTTTTCAATTTATTCCATTTTTTTATTTTTTTCAATTTCTGGTTTATTCAATTTTTGAATTTTTCGGTTTTCAAATTTCATTTTTTTCGATCGATTTTTATTGAATCGTATTGTTTCATGAACACCATCGCCCACAACGTAGGAGAGTCATAAATAAATAAACAATTGTGGCCATAAATTAAAAAGAAAAATGAATTTCTAAAGATTAAAAATGTTTTAAAAAAATAAAGATTAAAAATGGATTTAATTCTTTTTTTTTAAAAGGATAACAGGCACTTGTTATTTTTATAAATACAAGGCAATGAATATCCGAGCATAGAATTCGGACCATTATTAATAGCCTAATCGATTTTCTCTGCTCATATTAAGCATCATACGGCCATAAAGACAATTAGTTTTACCGGATATGTTTTCTTTATGCTTCCGATTTTTTTTTGTTTTTTTGTCGGATATGTAAGCTTATGTAACTTAACCATATTATATATGCACGTTAATATGATCTGATAAAAAAAAAACATATACTTACAAGTCCTAACTTTAGTTTAAAAAAAAAAAAGTTAATAGCAAAGTCTACTGTAAATGACCAGACCTTAAATATGTCTTCTTAGTTCTTAAGATGTGTATATATAAATGGTCAAATTGTGGCAATAATTTTAATTTGTATACTGTACTTGAATAAAACATTTGCTAAAATGAACAGAATAGTAACATTAGCATGCAAAACCATTTGTTATATTTTAAGCTCTATACACATCTAAATTGGATGTGGGGTGGATAATTGACACAGAAGGATAACCACAATATTCTGAATTCCCACTTCCAATCTAGATAGTATGAATTTGAGTGGGTGGAAAAGTCATCATATGTTCATATATATACATATTTAATGTTTTAGTTTTGGTAAACCGATAATTTGTTCGGCTAGCAATTTTGCTTTTATATAGCTACATTTCTTTGGTACTATAAGGAACATAAATATACCACTAGATGTACCAAAAGTGCATAGGAATATTTTTTAGCTCAAATATAAATTGATAATTTGTTTCATTGCCTGCGAAAAGATCGACTGCAATTTGTCTACTCTACAAATTAATTAACTGACTTTTTAAAGGAATTCCCTCTTGAATTTCAATCCACTCATGCCAAAAAGATTGATTAAAAAAAATTTCAGAAAAAATAAAGAGAATTATGGTTCAATTCATGGGAACTAAAAAGCAGTAAATTGAAAGCAAGGTAGGGAAGAGACCTGCAATGAGAACCGGCCAAATGAAGGGCATCATTTCAATACGATTTAGTTGTTAGCAATATCTTTTGATAAGAGCAGTTACCAACAAAAGCTATGATATCTTACACTATTGAATATTCGCATATTGGTCAATTGTAGTGGTTGGATAAATATCTAAATTAGGAAGTATAGAATAAGTTTTCTTTTAAAAAAACTAAGTATAAGATAAATAGTTTGCACATATGGATAGAAAAAATTACATCATACGTATATCAAGTTTCAACCATTTGCCTAATGTACTTAATGGCGACATTAAATTTTGGATATGACATGCCTTTTTCTCGAGATGTGATCATCTTATTCTCAATCGATTATAATACGAATTTTAAAATTTTGATTTGATATAAAGGTTGGTTTGCGTCTGGCACTAAGAACGAAACATAAAATGAAATTGTACAATTTTTTTAAAAATAAAAGATACATCACTGTTGAAATATCATGGCTTTTTATTTATATAACATTTTTTTATTTTATAAATAAATATAATATTTTTTAATAAGTATTTTTCTTTTTGCATGTGAGACTAATATCTACGTGTACATATTTATATTTATAGAGACCAAAATCAATTAATATTGAGTATTAAATATAATAAAATGACATCAACATGTTAGTCTAAATAAAATTAAATTTATTATTTTTTAAATAAGTTTTGGCTATATGATAAAAAAAATAATTAAAAAATAAAATTTTATTAAAAATAATTAATCAAAATTTAAATTAATAAAAATAGTAAAATGACATTTAATAATATTTTATAAAAATTAAAATTTATTAATATAACTATTGAATTATGTAACATTAACCTAACAATCATATACATTATATTTTAAATTATTTGAATATTCAAATATATGTAATCTAAAATTAAAAACTTTTATATTTTAAATGCCATATTATATGTTAAGATAAAATAAGACTATAAAATGTTAATTAGTTTTTAAATTGTATATT
>JAMLFT010009845.1:0-12342 GCA_026544285.1 Pachyrhizus erosus
TTTTTATATATAATTTATGTTCATCACATCATTATTTAATAGTTAAAATTAATTGTGAAAGACTAAAAATAAAATAAAATAATTTATAAAAGATTAAAAATAATTAAAAAATTATAAAAGACTATATTAAAATAAAAAAAAACAGGAACTTAAAAATATTTTACTTTTTTTACCTACTTTTACTTTTTCTCTCCTACTTTTTAACTAATCTAATTTTTATAAAAGTCATTGAATTGCTTCTTCGCTAATTCTAGAGTTACTAAATTTTAGTGTGATTTTATTTTTTAAAAAATCATACATAAATTGTGCTTTCTCCAGTTTAAATTTTTCTATAACAGAGCGGTTCTTTCCATGTAATGGGTAGCAATGGTTTACCAACAAGAAAATATTATGTTCCACATGATTTTTCAATTATTTAAATACTGTCTTTTTACTACCCAAAAAACAGTTGGAAAAAAATAATGTACACATGGGATTTGTACACCCGACACCCACCATATTTAAGTGGTTAATTTTGTGGATAAGTAAGATTAATTGTATTATATAAGTAAGATTAAATTAATGTAATTTATATAATTATTAATATATAATTAATAATATTATAAAGTAACTGAAATATCTAATGATAGTTAATTTTGATTTATAAGTGATCAATAATACGATGATGAGACTATTGATTATATATAAAAATATAGTTAATTTTATTTTATAAATAATTAATATTAAATAAATTTTAATCTGATCTAATTATACATAATTATCAATAAATAATTAATTGTATCATGAGATTATTAACATATATAATGATAATTAACTTCTGTTTATAGTAATTAATATTAATCACATCAATAATTATATATAATTGTTTATTTTTTCTTTGACACATACAATTATTTATATTTAACTATTTATAAAATAAAATTAATTATATTTATTTATCTAAGTAATTAATCATACGGCTACGTGAATGTTGAGTGGACAAAACTAATGGGTGGCTAATCAGTACTCAAAAAGCTAATTATATTATGTATGAGGGTTTTGTATAACTTCAATTTTGTGAAAATAAAATGATGTCTTTTACCTTGAGCAACTTTCAAAAATTAGTCACTGTTTCCCTTCAACATTTAACATTTTATAGTATTATTTATGTTTGATGGCTTAAAAAATTCTATCTTTGTATTTGGCCCCTAAAAATTGAATAGCTAGCTCAATCCCTGTTTATGTTCATCTTTGGCTATTCAGGCAAAAACTGGGCGAGCCTTTATGTTCTCTCATGCAAGGAACATAATTATTGGGCCAAAGCAAGAGAAAAGTCTCATAACTGGCATATACACTATTGCTGGCATCTTTTGCAGCAACTGTGGTGAGGAATTAGGTTGGAAGTACCTACAGGCTTATGAAGCAAGACAAAAGTTCAAGGAAGGAAAGTTCATAATTGAAACGGCAAAGATTGCCAAAGAGTACTACTAGTTTGTATATTGAAGGCTACAATACTAGGGTCCTATTTGATAAGTTTCATAATAAATACTTATTAAGTAAACAAAAATAAGAAGCTATAATAATGACTATATGTGTACTTTTAAAGTGTGTGTTGTAAAAGTAAATAAATTTAGTATATGTATGCATGATGGTTTGTAATTAAATAAATGCGTAAAATTATTTTTATATTAACGATGTATAATATTTTTTTCATAATGTAATTATAAAATATTATGAGAAAATAGACTATGGATAGACAATATAAAATAATTGTTTTTTTGTCATTTAATCACGGACTATCATAAATAATAAATTTATTATTTTTTATAATAATTATTTTAAAAATTATATTAATGATGATATTTTTATTCATAAATAATAAAAATTTATTTTATACTATTAAATGCATGACTGTTAAACTTAAAAATTATATAAATTAACACTAATATATAAAAACATATTAGCGAAAACTCTTTTTATCATGTAATATGAAAACAATAAACATAGATTATTAAGTTATATTTAAATTATTAAGTTAAAAAAAAAACACATAACTAATTACAAATTTTCGTTTAACAAACATAATTAATCATTTTTAACAAAGTCACTGTCACTTTTTTCAATTTAGGAACAAAGCTAGACTTATATAGTAATGGAACCAACTACAAAAAATAAAATTGATATAATAAATATATAGGTATTAAATTCCATCCAAAATATTTATAATTATATGTTTCAAAACATTAATTTTATTAATAATCTATCAAAAGATGATTCCCTTGCATGTCATGAAAATTATATATAATTATATTTATACCAAAGTTTTCAACAATTTTCATTTCAATGTATATTAGCAAACAATTGGTCAAAAACTCATCTTCACAAACAATTAGCAAACAATGTATATCTTGTTGCAAAATGTAGTGTTGACTATATTTAAAGCTTAAATAAATCATTATGCTTAAAACATGTTGAAACGTCGTAAATAATGTTTAGAAAGTTAAACACAAAACTAAAACAAATATAAAAAATAGTTATATGATGAGAGAATTCATTGATTGTCTCAAATTTAAAACTATCAATCTCTTATATAATATTTATAAATTTGTTTCTTTGACAAAGATTAATAAATAATATTTAATTTTTAAATCAAATATAATCAAATAAATATAAAAGGAAAGTAAAATGAAGTCATTCAGTTGCAAGTTCAATCATTTATACTTATAACTTTCAAAATAGAAATAATAAATTATAAAAAAAAAGTATTAAAAAAGAAAGTAAATGATGCTTACGTAAGTTTTATTTTTCGGGTAGATTAAATTTAGAGAGAGGGAGTTGCACCTCAATCCAAAGCAAAGAAAGGCTCTAGGCTTAAAGAACACTTATCAAAGTATTTATATTTATCTCATCTCAAAGAGACAGGTGGGAACTATGATTTATTAGATACTGTTAGAACAAAAGGTATGGACGATATCTAGCTCCTAAAAAATGAGATTTTGATTATTACAAAAAATTATAATTTGATAAGACTAATTTTTTTTTCTCAAGATCTTATGATAGGCTAAGCATTTAAAAGCACAAAAAAAAAATATTCTTAACTTAGACGCATAAAATGAGTTAAAATGAACTAAGCGTTCAACACAGTAAAAAAAGGATATTTATCCAAAGCTTTCATAAAAACAAGTGTCCAAAACGCTACTTAACTAAATTTTCCAAAAAAAAATTAAAGTGCGCAAGCCTCCAACACTGTTTTTAATTGTCATGGATGAATAAATAACTTCAAACATTTTGTACTTACAAGATAATTAATTATACTTAGTCTAACTGTATTACTTTTACATATTCAGATGCTTAAGATATATGTGATCATACTTCTTATTAGAATTATCATTTTTGTTCTTATTAACATTTGAATTTGAATAAACATTAAATATAAATTAAAAAGTGTTTGAAGATAAGTACACTTTTATATCAAAAGAGTTTTTCGGCTTTGAAGTTTGCAAGAAAAAAAGACAAATGAAGAAATGTGTAGAAGAACAATTGAACTTCTAAAACAGCGTCAATTAGGAAAAAAATCACAATGATGTTCTCTTTTTTGATGTTAAACTAAGCTACTACAATAAAAAAAAAAGTATCTACATGTATTAAATGAAGAATTAAAATAGGAAAAAGAAATAGGTACTTTCTCGCAATAAATACTTCAACATCAAGCTTACAAATACCAAAAGTTGTGAAAATTAAAGAAGCTAATCAATGAACGAATATATATTGCTCTAAAAAATCTCTAAGTGTCCAATACTCTAAAATCTCATCTTAAGAAATTATTTCAATGTTAAAATTTTGTAAATCTTTAGCATTGCTAAGACATTTTGTAATTTTGTGCTTAATTGTTTATACTCATATTGTGAGTTGACTATTTCTTGTAAAAAAATCTTGTAAATATAAGAAGTGACTTAACAAAAAAAAAATTCTTAAGTTACTTGATTAGGAACGATTGAGTTTATAATTAGAAGTGACAATTAAAATATTAAGATTGGGTAAGTTAAAAATAACCTTAAAAATACTTATAAATTAGTTAAAAGTGACATTCATATACTTATTTTATAATTTTAGATGTAAAATATCATATATTAAATTTTAACATCTAATAAAATTTAAAGACCAAAATTGTTCTGTCATACTAAAGTTACATAAAAATAAAAATAAGAATATTAACGTTAAAAAAAATGCTACAATAAAAAAAAATTTAAATAAATAAGAAAATAAATTAATAAAAATAAAAGATAATTTTTTTTAAAAATAAAAATCACCACTCTCAAAAATAAAAATAAAAATAAAAATACCCAATAGAAAAATAGTTTGTGTCGGCACCACCTTCCCCTTCAGCTGGCCAAAGATCCTTCTTACATAGCTTTTGTTTGTGTCCTAAGAAGAGGACTAAGTGCTGACACACCCTCTTCTCTTCTCTACTCTTCCCAAAACCGCACGCAGATTCTCAAACCATAAAAACACTGTCCAATTCCAATTGAATATTTGAATTGTCCAAAACAAAAGTGAGGAGAGTGCTTATCGTTTGACGAATGGAGTTCAGTTTCGATGAGAAGGACTTCGTATCGTGCTGCGGAAGCACCAAATTTGCGAAGGACATGGCTTCGGCCTCTCCTTTCGGTTCGTTGCAGGACGCTGTTAATGTCGCAAGAGACGTTTGGTTCAACAATGTTGATGTTAACGGTTGGCTTCAGGCCTTCTCTGCCCACCCTCAGATCGGTCAAACCCACTCTCCCTCTGTGGCCTCTGAAGCCAGTGCTCAGTTCAGTACCTCAAATTTAACTATTTTCCTCCTCTGTGTCACTCTCCTTTTTGTGTTTTGGTGTGAAAGAATTGAGCTTTGAATGCAAAGAGTGTGTTTTTGTCTTGTGGGTGGGTGGTTGTTTGTGTCTTCATTTGGGATTTGTCAGATCAAGTTCAGTGATTGATTCCTTTCAATCAGAAATTTGGTGTTGTTTTTAAGTTAAAGAATTTATCATACATAGTGCTATTTGATTAGATGATAGTGTAACAGCTTTTCACGTTGATGACTGTATATAGATTATTTACTCCTTTTTTTACCACCTCGGTGGTTCTCTATTTTGTGAATTGATGTGAAACTATAAGCAATAGTCTATGGACCGACATGACAAAAGATTTTACATTGTTATCTAATTGTAAATTATGATGTATTGATAAATTTGTTGACTTTTATACTAATTATCTTAAAAAGTCATACTTACCATGATTTCTTTGATTGATATGTAAAAATTCATACTTACATAGGAATTAAACTCATGAATAACAAGTTAGTTCTAATGGTTGTGCTTTTCTCTCTTAGTGGGTGCATGGGTTTTGGGAAATGGATTCTGCAGTCACACCTTCAGCCTTGTTGGATGAAAATCAGATAGCTAAAATATTGGATTCAAATTTTAAGTCTGAGTTACTGAGATAAAATATTGAGACATTCGATCTTTATCCAACAGTTGGAATTCTGTGATAGTGTGAATGTGTTAAATCCTTGACTCCAGGAAATTCAGGTCTGGGTTAAGCTAGCTATAGAGTTTGTCAGTTCAGTTATTCCTCCAATTATGTTCCAGTTTTTAACCATCCAGGTTATATTCTATTTTGTATTTGATATGAAACAAAGGAGTTGGGAGCAAAGTTTGTGTTTTTTTCTCTTGGTGGGAGCTTGGGTTTTTAGGTTATGGAGTTTCATGTTTTTAATCATATGGGTTGCTTTCTCTCTTTTACATTGATGTGAGAAACATGAATAGATGTTGTGAATTTGTTTTTATCTGGTGGTGTTTGCTTTTGGCTTAATCTGTGATGTATGCAATGGAAATGGTAAATGAAGTGTATCCCCTATTTGCATGTTTGAAATTGTGACTTTCTAAGGAAAGGAACTGCTTTTGGCAGGTGGAGCAAGGGAGAGCAATCAACTGCTTTAGCAACTGCTACTGGTTCTAGCTTACAGGTTTGCTTGCTGCTGCTACTCAAAAAATTACCAATACTTAAGTGCTGTTTGCTGTACCATGATATATGGATGGAAACTGATTGATCTATGGGTGTTCTATCATAATACTTAAGATAACATGTGTAAGATATTAAATTGAAAAGCACCTTCTTTCGGAGAGTGGTAATATCTTGGCTAATATTTCATTTTTTGCATCTTTCGTTGGCTAGACCTACATCATGGTTTACTATCGTTTTTTTTTTTATTATTGTGGAGGAAGTTAGGAACTGTTTATCCATTAATAAAATTGGACTTTGGATGGGGCAGTAAACATGTGGCCAGAGAGACCTCAACTGCAATGTTAACTTTTGATGAATGAAAGTTAGTCATCTGCATGTGGTCCATTTTGCAGGAACTATCAGAATGGAATGTTCGGTATAGGGAAAAATTCGGGTTTGTATTTCTCATTTGTGCATCTGGGAGAAGTACTGATGAGATTCTTGCTGAACTGAAGGTAAATTTGTATTTAAAGTTTAGTGTTGGCAATATTTTTATTAATTTATTTTAGTTCTATTTTTCATGTAATATATTTGAGTGAATTTCTATAATTCTATTGAGCTATTATATTAACATACATTTGTTTCTAATTGAAAGGTTAAAAAATGGATTAATTATTTTTAGAAGGTTGAGCTTATGAGCATGATAGATCTTCTGAGCTTCTTATTAAAAGGGCGGGGAGTATTCCTTCCTTGGGAGCTTTTCATCTCCTTTATTATCGCTTATGTGCATGATTCAACCATTGCAATTTCCTATGTTGTTTAGGAATCTAAACTATTTTGAAATTTTCACTAGTAATAAAATTTGAGAGATAGAGGAAAATGTTGATCTAAGACTTTTCATTTAAATTTAAATTAATTTGTTTCACACCTTGCAGAGACGTTATACGAACAGGCCAATTGTTGAATTTGAAAATGCTGCTCAGGAGCAAATGAAAATTACAGAACTGCGCCTTGCAAAGCTCTTTTCAAGTAGAGAAAACATTTCTTCTACAACTGATAAGTATTTCACTGCAAAAATGGCAGAAGGTACTTCCATATTCTTTATTATGTATGTTTGGATTACTGTTTAAGAGCACCTTTTCAAATTTAGATCTGCTTAGGAAAGATATAACTTTGTGCTTATGTGTTTCCCTGACAACCCTTCAATTGTTAAATATGGTTTTGCCCATAGTTGTATTCATAAATTAAAATGTATTACATCAATGGTCATCAAGAGTCAATCATCAGCAGTCATGACTTTTTGTCTACAAGTTGCAGGATCAAATATTTGAGTGTTTCATCCATTCATTCAGTATATTAAAAGTTGTGAGTTCTACAGTAGTCAAATCAGAGATCCGAGTGATTTAATGTTAACTGTAACTTGTGCTAGAATCATGTGATTTTGATGTGTCATTAACTGTACAAATAAATAGAGGATAGAAAAGGTGATATGATTAAATCCAATTGTAAGGTATGTAATTAATCAATAATAAGCATATGAGAGGATCCTATGTAAATGCTTAAAAATTTAACAGGTAGTCTAACTTGCTTGCATCTATTTTTACCAGTTTGAATAGTCAGGCCTTATTCTCCTTCAGTTATGTTTGCTGCTACTTGATGCTGTTTTCTGAAATTAATTTTCCTTGAACTTTTTTCTTTGAGGATGGATCAAGTTACTGTAAGAGTAACTCTTTACTCTTCATCTTCACCATTATTTTTGAAATGTAATTAATGGTTTAGATTAATTACTCATTAGAATTATTAGATCTCAGCAAAATGAATCACGAGAATAAGGAGTAAGGTTTTTAAAGTTACTCTTGGAGTAACTTGATCTCTCATTGTTTTCTTTTAGTTGCTAATTTTTGTGCATATATGGAAAACATTTTATGAAAATTTCTATATGGTGCTAACATTTGTATCATGCAGAAGAATTGTAATATTTTGATACAAAACCATTAATAAGTCTTCGGCTAACACTACCAACTTAAGCTTTGGGTGCAGTTAGTAATTAGCATTGTATTAGGGCCCCTATGATCAAGCGGTCATGCTTGATCCTTGCTGGCTTTATCCTTCTAAGTTACAAAGTTGAATTTTAGCACAAGGTAAGTGAGCAAGTGCATTGTCCA
Source organism: Pachyrhizus erosus (assembly GCA_026544285.1). NCBI lineage: Eukaryota > Viridiplantae > Streptophyta > Magnoliopsida > Fabales > Fabaceae > Pachyrhizus > Pachyrhizus erosus. The sequence continues at coordinate 8,127 of JAMLFT010009845.1, forward strand.
TAATTCAAGTCCAAACTTTTGAGGCATGCTAGATATAAATCATTCATGTGCCTTTACATAATAACTTATGCTTCTGAAAGAGTTGATTACTGACACACAATAAAGATGTACATCATGTAATTGGAGTTATGGGATTTAATAGTTTTTACCTCTGAAATTCAGGTATCTAGGAAGTGGGAACTCATAAGAGAGAATTGAAAAGTGTGTAAACAACGTATGCTAAAGGAGGGAGGAATAGAAAACCAACAGATATTTTAAGAAACCTTTTTATATCTTAAATCTGGATGAATTGGACCTCCCTGTTATGCAAACCTTAGCTGATTTTATTCCACTGCATTGAAATAGGCATGTGGTTTTGTCAAGTAGTACACATTCTTAGTCGCTGACATTCCATCATAGGAAGTGATCCCTAAGCCCCCACCTCATCTATTTAATTTAAACAATAAAGGATTAACTAGCAAGTCTGGTTACAATATATTTTTCATACATCCCTGTTATAAACTGTTCTACATGTGGCAAGTGATTGATTATTGCATGATCCTATTATTGTCTACTTGTAAGTTGTAACTTCCCACTTTCTGCATCAAATTTTTCCTTTGGAAATTTGAAAACTATACAGCATGCTATTGGTTGCTATTGATATGTCCTTGTTTAAAACCTGTAACCAATCTTGATTTGAATCTCCCCTATGCTAGAAGATCGTATAAGCATTATCAGTAGTCACGTGATTGCTTCTTCAGAGAGTTCAACAGGAAAACCAGTTCACCATCCTGCCAGAACCCGCCCTCCGATTACCACTCATGCGTTGGATGTTTCGCGGGGGTCTCCAGCTGCCGGTATTGAGGTACTTCTCGAGGTGTGGAGGGGCACTCAGTCTCGGCCAACATTTGGGGCCGCAGGTGGTGGCAGTTGGGTGTTTCAAGGGTCTTCAGTGACGGATTTAGATGGTCGCAGTGGTCAACTGTTGAGCATAGTTGATGATGTGAATCCAGGGATATACAGGATAAGTTTCAACACTGGGAAGTACATCCCAAATGGTTTCTTTCCTTATGTGTCTATAGTTTTTGAAATCAAGGAGTCACAAAAAAGGGAACATTTCCATGTTCCTCTCCTGCTTTCACCTTTCTCATTCAGCACTTATCGTGGAAGCTAGGAACATAGGAACAGTTGCCAAATGAATGCCACTGATATTTGTGGGTAACTAGCATGAATTTCTGAAGATTTGGTGAAGTGAACTTGTGTTTGTGCCCATAGAACATGGTAAAAAGGTAATCAGTGTATTATTGTTGAGTTAATGCATGTTATGTAAGTTCTTTTGAATTAATAATTGAGACTTGCAATATTTGAGACTTGACTTCAATATCTAAATACGACAAGTGTATGAGCAAGAGTTTATACCTTACTGCTATTAAGTTCCAATTTAAAAACAAGTTACCTCTTTGCTTTTAATGATGTAATAATTCATGGAAGTATATTTGAATTGCCTCCATAAATTGTTGTTCAAAACAAGATACAACTAAATTGAAAAAATCAGATATCTTGTTGCAGACAATATTTTTCCCTGATTATTTTTGGGAAACAATTTTTTGTGGGGAGAGATTAGGAACAAGACAATAAGATAAATGACGTGAAAAAAATTACAGGATGATTGGTTTAAGGAATTTTGGGAGGAAAGATTTTGGAGTGGGAATCTAATTTTTTTTGAGAAATGTTAACAATATTTTTTAAAATATTCTTTTGAACACTATAATATTGATTGAAATATATTAAAAAAACAAACAAAATTATGTGATCCTACATATTAGTGAGATTCATTCATAATTTTGGCAAACCTATCTTTGAACCAAGTGATTAGTCGCAAGAGTTTAATTACTTTGATCTGCTTACCCTTAAGCAGCCATGGGTGGTCGTTTAGTTTACTTCTATCAGGGGATATTGAGCCTCCATTAGTGACAATGGCTATTGGATCAGTTACACAAGATCTTTAACAACAAGCCTAATTTGTCCCAAGCATTTTCCTAGAAACTTCTCCAGTTATAACTTTTGGGAATGCTGGATCAACCTTTGGATCAAATCATCAATCACTTCCATTTGTATCATTTGAATCAAGCTTTTCAAGTGGTAGTCAATAGTCATAGACTCCTAAAATATTTCTTATTTTTTTACCACATAACAATATCCCTTATTCTTCAATTCATTAGGAGGAATAATTTTTTGAACCTTCGAAAGCTCAATAAATAGTTGAAAACTTGGTTAGCTCTAGAGTTACCTTGTACTTCTTTCCCTTTGGATGGGGTCAATGCTAGGCGAGAGTAAGGTTTACCCATTACCAGCTCGGTTACCAAGTCTTCTTCCATTGGCTATCATGAACAATGTTTATTATAAGTTTTTATGTTAGCATAAGTAACTGTTCTTATAAATCGTGTTACTATTATTATTATGTTCATCAATTGTTATTATTTGTAATGTTATATTTGAGTGAAAAGTTACACCATAATTACGGAGATAAACATGCATAAAATAAACTAAAAGTAAAATAAAATATATTTTAAATTAAGTAAATTTAAAAATGAAATAAACTTGCACATATTCATTTAAAATAATTTAAATTAAAATATTTTTAAAATTTAACCACATATTTGTAAAAGCATTAGTTTTAAAATATATATATATAGCTTTTTATAACATTATGATGCTGTATGTTATTATTATTGTATTATATATCTAACCTTTTTCTTATCATCTTTTAATTTGAAATATATATTATTATCTTAAAATGATCAAAATTGTTATATAAAAAATAAAATTAATATGAAAAATTAAATTTATTAATCATAATTAGGTGTGTTAAATTTGATTAGATTCAACAACTATTGTAACATTCAAATTTAGATTATTTGATCAAATCTCCTTTATATATATAACTATTTTTATAAAACTATTGGTATTAAATATTTTTCTTTCTTTTTAAAACAAGAAAATGATTTTAAAAATAGAAAAGAAACAAACATTTTTGGAAATCTTCTTTTGAATACTTTATCTTAATCCCTATTTCTGCCAATTATGCTTATGAAGTCCCGTGAGTAAAATTATCACGAGTTCAAAAGTAAATGACAATATTATGATTAGTTAATGTATCCTGATCTGTAGTTGATGATTTTTTGCATTTTGTATTTTACTATTGAGTTATGGGAATGAATGTACATTTCGAATAGAAATTGTCCACAGAGTAATAGAATTAGTTTTGATACACAAGAGGATTTGTTTTTGAATTAAACAAGCTAATTTTTATCCTTTCTAGTATTTCTGTTAACGCTTTAGTTTATACTCAAAAGAAGATTGCATTTGAAATAACAATAACAGTTGCAAAAGCAGAAACTCCTGAAATTAATGTCACCATGAATTGCTGTCTTTTAATTGAAATTCTTTGATTATGTAATATCGTGCATCCTGTAAATTTTGAACAGAATGTAACAATCTAATACTTACATATTTAACTGAACAAAAGAGTGTTATTAATTTATTCTATCTTTTATGATTATTTTACTAAATTAATTGTGTCCGTTGTATGTATATGTTTAATAAGAATAATTATATTAACTAATTTTCCATGCTATTAGTTATTTATTAAAATTATAATAAACAATTTATTAAATAATGATTTTATTGCACTAAACACACGCCATGTTTGAATTTATTCTTGCCATTTGTCAAAATGTATTCCTTATATGTCTTTTATATTCATTATTAAGAATAATTTTAATTAATAAAAATTAATTAACACATTGAGCAATTAATATAATTATGCTAAAAATATAACCAGTTACAATTATTCAGAAATTAAGTGAGTGTTTACTTACAGAACTAATAAGTCTACTTAATAATCTAATTATAGTATTATATTGCTATTCCTTGAAATATACAACTTAATTCATTTAACTTATAATATAAATTACAGCTTCTTAGTTTGAAAAATGTGAATATTATATCATCTTCACTCTTGTATTAAAATATATAATTTACTTCATTTAGTCTAATGTCATTAAAAAATATTTTTAATTAAAATTATCCTTCAATTAGTCACTCATTTACTTGAGATTGTAACATCCTATTTAAAATAAATTATATTAAGAAAAATAACTTTAAAATAAAAATTATAATTTATTATTTTTAATTTTAAGTATTAACTCTACCAAAATTTTAAAATTTTAAATTT
>JAMLFT010009846.1:0-12362 GCA_026544285.1 Pachyrhizus erosus
AAAATAAATTTTAATTTATATATAAGTTAATTTTAAGTTATTAAACTTTTTTTTATTTTTTATTTTTATTTTCTTCTCTTAGAAATACTTTGGAAAAAACTTACTCAATCACACCCTTAAACCTTTTGTTAACCTCGATATAAACCAATCAAACATTTTTTTAAAGCTGAAACCATGAATGATGCATCACAGTTTACTCATCATATTACATTAAAGAGCCACATTTCAAAAGTTGCAGTTTTTTCTCATATTCACAAACTTCGTCAGAATGCATCATATTCTAATTAAAACCTAAAATTATTTACTTGATTCTTTTTTGGGGAGGCAAACTTTTTCTTGGATGCATGGATAATATAAATATGCATCATGTATCAAGCGACTCAAAGTTCATAGCCTGGGAACTTTGCCATTTGTGGATCAACCATGTCTAGACAAGTATAGGCCATTCCTCCAAGACCTTCAAATAAGGAATAAGGGCGATCTCCTCCATGCATCTTTCCTCCCGAGATCAGATTCTGTGCCCTATCAAGTAGGAAACAAGCAAATGCTTTGGCCCTGTATAAGTGCTCCTCATTTCTTGTCAATCTATAAAGAGAAAGAAAGACATAGGTGTTCCCACTAATGCCATGGCAGATCCCAACTCGCTTGAGCAAACCTCTCTTCCATACTACTTCCCCTGCATCTACAGCTGCTTGCAAAAATTCCTTATCCCCAAATACCTAATGGTTATGGCAAAATGTGAACATGTGTTTGACAACTAGGCTCAAGAATTATTGCATAACTTTTGCAATTTAAAACATAAGAAAACCAGAAGTAAAACTTAGTTTCATGTTTGTACTCAGGGCTATGACAGGTGAAGGAATGTGACTTATCCCGGAAATAAACTTGCCCCAAAACCAACTTGCCTATATCACTTTTCAGTTTCAGTGCCACCTTCATTAGTCATTATTGGTCACTCTTTTTAAAAGCAACAGTAAACTATAAATCCATTGCAACCAAATTCCTGCAAATTATCAATTTATCTGTTCCCCTTACACCTGTGTTAGGGGACATGTTATCCAGGGAATAAATCACGTCAAATGCTTAAATGATGCAAAAGCTATAACCAGTAGCTTCCATTTGGATGTAAAAAACCACATCACACATGACCAAACACATTACACCCTATAATACTCTGCAGGCATTTTGCATTTGAATTTGGTAACTAAATAAAAGATTACCTCGGCTGCCTTTACTAGGGTAAGAGTGACTCCAGGAGCACCATGACACCAATGCACAAGCCGGTCATTTTCACTTCCTTCACTGGAGGGATAATTGCCACTGGGGAAACGATTGTTAATCATGTAACGTAGGGTACCCTTTACATCTTCCACCTCATCTGGCTCGAGTTCCATGTCCATCAAAACATGCACAATTCCTGCAAGTCCATGAGCAGCACCCCAGTATTTCTTCCCATGCCATTCATACATCAGAGGACATCTTCCCTTGCGACCTAATTGTCTGCCAGCCTTAATAACTTCATCCATAACTGATCTCTATGGAAGTTAAAAACCCATCTTGTCAAAATAAATTGCTGAGTAAAAAACTAAAAATGCCATGATCATGAAGCACATGTGCCTTACCATGTGGGTAGTAGGTATTGTGTTGTTACCAATATGCTTGTTTAAGAATGAACAAGCCCATAAGTAACCTGCCCTGCCATACAATAGCTCATGAGGCGAATCACGAGGTATCACAATCTGTTCTAAGCAAAGGCACAAATATGAAACGCAGTTAAACAACTGGATTTCAGTTGTACATTGGAATTATCACAATTATCAGAAATGAATACAACAAAATACCTCTTTGAATTGTCTCAGGTAATAGTCAAGTAGTCTTTCATCACCAGTATGCTTAGCTATGACAGCACCAAGAGCACAAACACCAGCACGCCCACAGATAAATGTCACTTTGCTGCAACTCAATTAAATGAAATAATTTCATTTTCCACACGGCCAAAACCAGTGTTATTAAACAGCAGATGGCAGCTAATGTCATTAAGCCAAACATCTGCCTTAAAAATATGGCCTCTGGTGTTGCGGATTATGGCAGAAACACGATGGCCATAAAAAACTAAATTACATATATATAGACACACAAAAACACAAAATGTATACTAAAAAAATTCAAAGTATATTAAATAAAGTTGAACTAATAACACATATTTTAGAACAATAAACTAGAGAAACCTATAAAATTCACCAAAAGCATTCCAAATTGAAACTGCAACAGTTTACTTTAGTTTAGGTTTTCCAAACAGTAATTTAAAATTCTGGTTCAAGTAAACCCAAGGCATAAACACAAGTGGAAATTTCCCGTGTTCATGATCAGACAACATAAGTCTTTAATTAATAGGTAAGCTAACATCCATTCCAAGCAACGCTATTGTGCTTCTATCCAACCATTCAGAGCAAGCAATCCTTAACAAATAAGATCAGAACCCTATATTTAAACACTTTAAAGTTTAAGCCAACCCTTTAAAATGGCTAAGTCATAAACTTATAATAGCCTCTGATGAGAAAGAGAGAGTACCCAGAATCTGCCGAAGCAGAATCACAAGCCTTAACAATCTCTGAGCACAAGTTAAGATCATTCACGTCCTTGGTTGCTTGGTAGGCCTTGAAAAGCAAGTATGCTGTCCCCAGAGCCCCTGTGTAAAGGGTATAGTCCTTCGCACGGTTCCCACGTGAACCCCATGTCTCCCTCACCACCTGAACAACAATTACAAAACAAAAACACAAAACACTTACACACACTGACCCACCATAACAAAATCGTGAAAGTTACTAAATTGAGCCTACCCACAATCGAAGAACGCTAATTGAAAGAAAGCCACAAACTCGAAGACCCAAAAAAAGAAGGGAGAGGAAAGAAAAGGGCGATTTTTGGAAAAGTGAAAGCGAAGTTTTTGAGTACCGATTGTTTCAGGTGAAATGCAGATGCTTGGAACTTTGCGGAGAGGGTTTGGTAGGGAAGAGAGAGAAGGGCAGTGAGAGAGTCTGTTGATGGAGTTTGGTCTGTGGTCTCTGCCACGAAGCGTGGCAGCTCGTTCGGAAAGAACCGATCGACCATCTCCGGCCAACGGTGTAAAGTGCAGTGTACAAGTTGCTGGAAAATTATTATGCATCACACCACAAGGCTCATTAAAGTTCAGAAAATGGTTGATTTTTTTTTTTTCTTGAATAACTTTTGGATTTTTATTTTAGTTTTTTAAATAAATCTTTAATTCTTTAAAGATTTGTTTTTTATTTTTAAGTAAAAATTAAAAAAAAAATATCAAAATAAAAGAATTTCTATTATATAATGGCCAAAGAGTTATTTACAAGACAACAAAACTATATAATGTATTAAGTAAAACAATTTCATGCTTGATAATAAAAAATACTTGATTTAAAAAATTAAATACTTAATTTTTAAAGTTTTTAAAACATTGATTAAATTAAATTATTCTTTAAAATAAGCTAATTTAAATACATATATATATTTGGTTTACTTAATCACTCAATACATAAATCAATTAGTTAAAAATTGTTTTAATTTAATTAACCATGTCAAAATTAAATTATGCATCCTAAGTATTCATCTGGTCTGTAAAACAAAATATTTCATTTATAAACTTTTTAAATTAAAAGTACGTTTAATAATATTTTTTAACTAATTAAAAGTTTATGTTATTAATTGAAAAGTTTGTTGAATGAAAAATAATTTAATCGAAAGTGAAAACTTATTAAATTAGGTTACTAAATTAAAAGTACTTATAAAATTATTTATTAAACTATTTGATAAATTTAAAAGATATGTTTATATATATATTGTATACCAAATACATTTTTAAATTTATTTTATTTTTAAATAAAAAATTTAATAAGATTAAAATAAATAGTAGAAATAATGTGGCAAATAAAAATAATTAGTATAATTAACGAAGAGTTATATTAAAGTATTAATTGAATGTATGGACTGATAGGTTCTATAGTTTCTTTGTGTTTTACTACCATCTTACATGCAGAACTTCTAGTGATATATCTTGGCTTGGACCTTGCTTGCATTTCAGACTCTCATGATGTAATTCAACTGGATTACACGATGCATAAACAGGCTGGTTTGCTAAGTTCATTCGTAAAAGTTCTCATATTAGTTCTTTTAAAAGCTTATTTTTAATTTATTCATAAATTAAGTTTAATGAAATTTACTTTATTCTATTTTTTATTTTTATAAATACTTAAGAAAAAATTATCCGAAAAAGCGTATATTTTACCTTTCATTGCTGACAGATATTTGTTGTGTTTGTACCAAATACAATGTCTTAAAAAAGAGAAATTAAGAGGAAATATTTGTTGTATGTAGTGATTCCATATTCTCGCTAGCATTCTAGACCACTGGTGGTTGTTTTCTTTTCTTATAACTACTTACACATCTTTTTTTCTTCTATCCATGTACTCAAAATTTCTGGGTAGACTGTAATTAATTATTTCAGTTCACACGAGAATTTAGAATTAAGACAAATGCAGCTACCCCTACTATTTTTTTTTATTGAATGTTAATATGTCATCAAGCTAGCTGAAGCACTTTCGTTTGATTGACTGTAGTAACTCAAATTTGTCCTTGTTCATCCATTTACTTCCATTTTGTACACTATATATCCATGTTACATTACAATTCCTAGGACCAACTTGGTGCATCTTCATGCATATAACATAGGACCTTATGTGTATAAAAACACTATTACACATAAGTTTCTGATTTGAACCGTGTTAACCTCTCTCAGTCACAAGCACCATGATCAACAATTAACAAGTCTGAAAAAGCACTTCAATATGTACCATGCCGGAAGGAATGGGAAAACAACACAAGCAAACACAAAATAAAAGCAAATTCAGAAGGGTAAGTTGGGAAAGGAGCATAGATGATATTTTTATTTTACATTATCCCAAGGTTTATTTTAAGCTAATGTTGGTCCCATTCCATCCAATTGGATTGACTTCCCACTCGAGGAATGCTGTTGACTCTGTTGAACTTATCAACTTTGAAGTTGGCCCCACACATGGCCCCTTCACTGTCCACCCTTGGCATTGCCTTCAATTTGTTCATTGGATGCTCAAAGCTCATCAAACCTCCTTCACTGTGAAACATACACCCTGCATTCCACCACCAACATGTCAAGGATCTCATATCTAATACTATTAGTCCACTACTTTTCCTTCAATATATCAAAGGATTGTGCTTCAATTTTTATTGAAATTTCATCCTAGCCTTTTAATTAATGTAATTTCAATAACTTAAACAGTTAGCTGAATTTATTCCTTCATATATATTTTTTTAAATTTGATTACTAATATTTTAATTATACAATTTTAACCAATATATTAACTTGATATTTAATATTAATAAAAATGTGCTACTTTATTATAAAGTCATATCATCATATTTATGTTGGTGTGATACTTATATGTAATAAAAGTCAACATTTTAAATATTAAATATAAAATTAACAAATGATTCAAAATTACGTGATTTAAATAACAAAAAGAAAATCAAATTTAAGGAAAAAAAATAATCAAACTCACAAAATATCATAATAAAATATTAAAAATACAATAAAACTTAAACTATTTTACAAGATAATAAACCAATGAGTGGTGGTTGATGGTTAAAAATGTACCAGTTGGAAAGGGAGCAAAGGATTTGGCACAACCCTCTTTTATGACTTCTAGATCATCAGAGATAACCACAGATCCATCAGCTGCAATACCCCAGTACAACTTCACTCCTCCATCAGAACCCTGCAAACCATGATAATCATCTCTGTTAGAAGCACTTAAATAATCAAAAAATGGGCGAAAAAAACATGAGTGACTGTAAGTTGCTGTAATAGGCAAGATGTTGAAAATTTGTTAAAAAAAAAACATGGTAGATTAACATACCAGTGCTGCAAAGACACTGCCAATCTTGCTGTCATAGACAACAAAGGCAAAACTGCCATCAAGGTCCTTTACCACTTGATCTGCCGGGTAAGGACCCCGGTCACGGAGAGTCTTATAAGCTTCAATCACAAACATGGCCTCATCTGTACTCTTTGACAAACCATATTGCTTGTTGAGTAAGGACAAGTTGTTCAAACTCCCCAAGAAAATACAGTAAATGTCATCAACCCCACAAAACAACCTGCAATTGTAAGAAGCCAAAATGAGTTTTCTTTCTACACCTACCATGATTTAGCACTAGTCATACTTACAACAACCTTTACTTGAACATATGCCAAGTACCCTTAGTAATAAAGCAAGAAAGGTAGGTGTAGGTAACATTAAAATTAAGTGAAGAAATCTTTGATCTACATCAGGAGAATGTTACATAACCTTTGATGACGTGAGAAAGGCTGATCAGGACGGACATAAGCAAGCACAGCAGCATGACCAAAGCTCATAGAGCAAGTGTTGTGAGGATGGTGAGCAAGGAAATCTTTGAGAGTTTCCTCAGGAACCTTAGGCTTTTTGGAGCCTTTGTATGATGCAGGACTGTTGAGTTCTTCAGGTGGATGAGAAAAAGCCTTGTGGAAAATGGCCAACATTTTTATTCTGCACAACTCTCTTGCCTCACTACAGTTGCATAATAAGTATTGGAAAGCAGGGATTCTCAGGAAGGGTCATTGTGATATTTATACAGTCATATGTGCCACCTAGCACCTACCCCAAAGTTGGGAAGGGTTAAAGTGGTATTGTCCCAAGTTGTGGACGTGGGTCCCAATTTGATGGATAAGTATCAAATTCCAAGGGGTTGTCTCTTAATCTTATCATGGCAAGTATTTTTCTTTTAATTCTATCACCTTAATTGTAATATTAACAATATAATTAAAAATAGCCCCACCCATGTGATATGAATATGGATGGTAGATAGTCATGCTTTTAAAATATATAATTATGGATCTGATCTTTATATTTATGTGTGAGAAATAATCTGTATTAAAAGATGTCAGTAGTGTCTTAAATAAATATAAATTTCAGTATTATAAGGAATTACTTTTTAGTTCTTGAAAAAAAAATACCGTATTTAAAAAATTATTAATAGAATATATGATAGTGAACCATGACAAGAATTCAGTCGAATACAAAACACCTTTGGTCATTCAGAATATGAAAAATAATTTTCTCTAAAAACGTATAAGAATTTCTCTCTTTTCTGTTTGTTTTTAATTGGCCTCATTTGGTCACTGTCTTCTTTCCAAAGTACACCTTATTTGCTATTACCATGGGAGATGGAAGCAGTTTCCCTTGTTTGAACAGCAAAGCCACTAGTTGTAAGCAATATGACCAAGGCAATTATTCTTTTAGCCTTCAACTTGGAATTTTATTTTATTTATTCATTTTATATGTTTCTTTTCGCCATTCTGATTTTAAAAGAAGATTGCAGTTGCGTATGGTAACTGGCTAATACGACCTTTCAAAATAGGACAAGATAGTTAATTAGCGATAGATGTGACAGATTATTAATAATTAAGAGGGTTAAATTATAAGTTTGAAATAGTAAATTATGTTAATCAATTGATGTAAATGAAAAAGCAATTGAATATTTGGATACACTTTGCAAGGTGACATAAATAAAATATATATTGGGATATATGAAGGCCATCAGAAGAGAGATAATTGTGACAGAAGTCAGCAAAGCCACTGTACATTAGAGAAACTGTGGGTTTGTAATTATATGTTACGTTCTTATCTTTTCTTTGGCTTCTGTGAGCTTTAAATTGTCACAGGGAAACAAAGTCAACTTTACCTTTTTACTTTCTCATAAGTGGACATCACACCTAATGATTAATTCAGGGTAAGGTATAGCCTCCATTCAATGGTTATATTGAACGCGATTTCCAGGCTTTCCCATGGTTTTCTTATTTAAAAAATGGATAAGTTTTGAATTCATCCAATCATTTTCAGCGTCGCCTAAATATAATATTTTCACTAAAAATATCACAAACTATTTGTTATGTGTTTATTTTGACTAGTATAATTTTTTATCTAATAAAAATTAAGTTATTATTACAAATAATGTAGGGTTATACTAATATTTTTTAACGAGTAATTTTGTTGGTATGCAAAAATTAATATATTTTTTATCAATATATCATAATTGTTAGTATAATATAAGATTATATTTCAAATTGATATAATAAATAAAACTAATATATTTTATCGGTATGTCATAACGGTAGCATATATGTTATTTTTATAATGTAAACTTATAATATGTATGTTGTAAGCTGGTTTCTGAATTCTATACCTTTCAAGTATGATGTTAATCTAAAATTATCACTATATCAAAATGCAAATTAATTATGTAAAACAAGATGAAATAATATTTTGACTTTCGACATAATTTTTTTTAAAATATGATTTTTGTCCTTTTAAAATTAGGTTTTAGTCTTTTTAAAATTTTTCATATAATTTTGATCCTTTAAAATATAAAATGTTATTTTTTTATCCAATTATTTAGTTTTGTGTTAAGTTAACATTATACATATAAATATTTTGAATGATATGATAGTTATGTTGCAAGTATTTTTTTCATTCTTAAAAGTTTTTTAATGTCCAGTTTTAGTCCTCATAGAATTTAAAATTTGATTTTAGTCTATAAAATTTTTAATTTAATTTTAGTTCCTATAAAATTTATAAGTTTGATTTTAGTCTCCATAAAATAAAAAACATTATTTAATCTTTCTAAAATTTAAAATTTAATTTTAATCCTTAATTTAAAGTTTTATTATTAACATTTTCATCTCATCAATATCATTAAGTAATATTATCCAAATTATATTAAGGATTATAGACGTTAAAATCTTTAAAAAATATTACCTGACACTCTTTAATAACTAATAAAGTTTGAACAATTAGAATTGTAATTTTACAATCTCTTTAAAACTTTATTGCTAAAGAGAAAAAAACATAAGATAAAGTATTTTTTAGTTAATAAAGAATATTAGGGAGCATGCATTAGAGGTTTTTGTAACATTCCTTTTTATGCATTTTAGTTTGAGAAAAATCTTTTTAGGTATTTTATTTTAGGTCAATTTTAAAACTTAATTTGCTAAGGATTACAATTTAAAAAAAACCTAAATATCGTCATCATATCCGAGCAACGTGAATTTAGTTATAACATACTCAATTTAACATATATATAAAGATCAAACAAAATTGTAAATATTACATTCTCCAAAATATCTTACTAGTGCATTAAATAAAAGGTAAAGTTTAAGATAGTTTGCAACATCTATTTTCTCCAAAGAGTTCCTAGTTAAAATACTTAGACGAATCTTCTTCCTCTAAATATTTTTCTTTTCTTTCTTGACCATTTAATGGGACTGAACCTGAAGAAGAGTTTTGGCGTGGAGAGGGTTGAGCATGTCGAGGAGTTGCAGGAATTTTCGGTAGAACTCCAATATACTTCAGTGGTGGGGTTTGTGTCATGAAAACGAAAATATCTATATGGTAGAACTGTCACAGGGCTATGACATTTGGGGACCTAAAAGCAAATCTTACATAGCCCATAAAGGTGCATTCTCCACTTGTCAAGTCACGAGTCCATCGACCCTCTAAGGGTATAATCGTCATGTGTAATAGGAGATGAAACTCGTCTGTCATATGTATTTAAAATGTTGGGGGTTGTAGGAGTGAGTCATTTATCCTTAAGCATACACATACAAGTACATATCATTTCTAGCTATCGTACTCTCTCATCTCCCTAACGTGCCTAATTAGGGATTCTACTCATTTTAGGGTCTCTCATAGCATCCAATACTATTATCTCCTGGAGAACTTACACGAGCATATCAATAATAACCAAAGTTTGCATTTTTGGATTGACGATCGAAAATACATATCTTGTCTGATATTGGGTCTAGGATACTCTCAACCGAATCTTGGTAATGTTTCACTTTGTTGAGGACGCCAAGCCAATTCCGTGACACTCTCTTCACTTTAAGTGGTCCACAACTTGATACCTTATCTATTCCAAGGACTTACCAGAGTCTGCGTACATTTCTCAAGTACCTTTTGTGGTCAACCTATGCAATTCTCCATTCTTAATACTTACTCGTTAAGGGCTTTGCTTCGTTCTTCTTTTCTCTCCTTCATTCGTCAATTTTTCTCTAGTACCAATTTTGAATTTACTGGTAAAACCTAATAATAGCTTTATCTCAAACTTATTTTAAATAGTTAATACAAGGTTTACTCAACTTTTGTCTGAGTAAGTTCCCCAACTGTCATATTTTCACAGTTCATCTTCTACCTTAGGGTTATTTATGCAATTATATTATCAACTTGAGACAGTTACAATATCACACAAAATTCTCTACTATCAGTAGAAAAGATAAATTATCATCATTTAACATAGGAATATTCAAAATCAAAGTTAGACAACATCATTTAACATAGGAATATTCAAAATTAAAGCTAGACAAAATTTCAAACAATATGTCAAAATTATAACTCAAGATAACAAGGAAATATTAAAATAGTCTTTTCTAACGACTTTTACTTTTATTTTCTTCTCTATTTTCTCCTCTTATTTTTTTTCATATTCTCATTTTATTCTACTTTATTTAACTAATTAATGTTAAAATTTAATTAAGAAATTTATTCATATGTCAAAAATTATATTCAAAAAAATAAGAAAATGGCAAAACTGCCTTTTTTGAATATTTTTATTTTTCTTTTCTTTTCTTCTTTTCTTTATTTCCTTATTTTCCTTCATGACCCCATATTTTACCATCCTAATTCAGTCCATTAGGGTTATAATTTATTTCTTTTTTCTATTCACATCCCCCTTGCTTCACAATTTGCACCCCTACCCTCACTAAACTCATCCCTCCTATTTGTTTTACTTTTAACATCCTATTTTCACTAAACTCACCCCCTCTTGTACCTTCTTCCTCCTCAATCATCTTTTACTCATTTTTAGAGTTCACTGCTTTCTTTCCCTTCAACTCTAAGGCCCCAAAAGGTTAAGCTTATACTTCGCCATCCATTCTCGACTGCAGAACAAATCTTTGATAGAGCTTTGAGGTTTGGGTTCAATCAAAACTAAAAATTTGATTTGAATTTTGATAGTAATTTATAGTGAATTGAATTTTGCTTCTTAGACTAAATTTATGATTCTAAAATGTAATTACTATAATTCTAAAGCTTCTAGTAAAAGAAAATTGTAAGAAAATGGTCCCTCCTACCTAGAAATTGGGTTTTCTGATAATGTCTCTAGCGGGCTCCAACAACTTAGCTTTCTCCCAGTTTTTTGCCTCTTTCTCTCAACCAATTGAATTGGAATGTTGTTGTAATTAAAATGAAACTTCCAATAACTCAACTGAGGCAAATAAAGTTTGCATGGAGGTTAGAAAGTGAACTCGTCTTCTCCGTTTTTCCTTCCTCCTGCATCTCAGGTCTCTAGCTATTTATAGACTCATAGAATCATAATGGATGAACAAATATAGCTGGATCATTTATAGACTCATAGGCTTGCAAGACGGTGAAGGAAGCTCGAGGTGTAGAGTTTTGTGAGTTGTTTTAATGGCGACAAGAGGTTTTGAAATACGCCTATATGGTTTTTATTTTGTCTTCGATGGACCTAGCAATCTAATGACAACTGACTTCCTTCTCTTCTTCTCACACCTGCGTTTGAATCCTGCCCCACCCTTTTCCTTTCTTATGTTTTTATTTTTCGTGTTTTATCTCTTTTGTATAGCTTTTATATTCTTTTGGGCTTTTATTTTCACTTAAGACTCCTAACCCAAGTGGTAGCACATTTTGCTATCAACCTAGGGATCGTAGGTTTGAATCTGCCCAGCTTTCCTTCCTTTTTTCTATTTTCTTTTTCTTTTTATTTTCTATTTTAAGTTTTAAAATTATTTTTTTTATTTTTTATTTTCCCCAAAAAATCCTAAAAATTAATTTATATTTTTCTCTTCTTATTCCTATATTTTCCTTCCTCAAAATATTTACTTATTTTTATAAATCAATTCATTTTAATTATTTAGACATTTATTTATTTATATTTAATTAATAAAATTATATTTATGACTTCTACAATTTAGATTCTTATTTTTATCTTTTTCTTCTTTTATTCTATTGCTTCTAAAATTTTTAAATCTATTTTCTATTCCAAAAATCAAAATATTCTTATTTATTTGATTATTTCTTCCCTATTTATTTAAACTTAGTTTACTCAAAATCTTTCAACTTAATATTAACTCTTAAATACTTCTTCTCACAAAACTTAAAATTCTGGACTTTAATTGAACTAGTCTAAAAATATTTTTAGAGTAAAAGATAAATTTCTAATAA
>JAMLFT010009847.1:0-12362 GCA_026544285.1 Pachyrhizus erosus
GAATTATCTTTTTAAAAATACATTTAATATGTTACTAAATATTTTAAAATTTAATTTTAAAAATATATATGTATTTTTTATATAAACACTAAATATAAATATAAAAATATATAATTTAATTAAACCTATGTATAACACAAATTTAACATCTAGTGGAATGTAATTTTTATTTGTCAACTGTTAAATTATAATTATTCATGACTTAATTTGTCTTTTCTTAAAATATTTTGAAAAATAAATAATAAATGATTAAAAAGGTGTATTTTGCATATTCTAAAGGTATACACAAGGTTAATATTAAGATTCAAATAACTTTTTAATGTCTTTAAAATATGGAAGTATTATTTTAATTTTTTAATTTTTTTTATTTTAATCTTTAAGTAGGGACTAAAATAATAAAATTTAAAGAACTAAAATTAAAATAAAAGTTTTTAAAAAAATATTTTATTTTATTTTATAGGGACCAAAATATTTTTTAAGTTTAATTTTAATATATATGATGCAGTACTATCTAATTTTAAATTTAGGCTTAAATAATATTTTAGATCACGTAGATTTTTTTTAATATTTTTACATGTATTTTTTCATATAAAAAAATTTCGAGAAATAATAGAGTACCAAAAGCAAGGTCCATAGTGATTTAAGTCATGATTCATCGTTTCATTACCAATTTTTATTTGTTTTAATATTAAAGTAATTTACAGTAAAACTGTTAATATCATAAAGAGCTAACTTCAAAAACTGAGTATTTTTTAGCATTGTGAAGTATAACTATTTTAAAACTAAAGGTTCAATATATATATATATAAACAACTAAACGTTCATCTAATGTTGACTTCAATGATAAAATAGCCACACTTTAAAAAAGAAGAGCCAAAATTTAAATAAAATAATAATAATAAGAGAGTTATACATTAAAATTTAGAAATTATTGACAAATGGACCTTGTAATTCAATGGTTAGAGCATTGATTATCAACTTAAAAGTCACGGATGGGAATTAAACCCATGACCTTTGATTTGAGAAGGCCATACTCTACCCACTCTTTTTATTCATACGAGAAGTTTTTAGTTTTTTACTATTGTCCCTCCTTTATTCTTACTAATGCGTTGTATCTGAGATTTTTTTTTTTTTTTTACTAAACATGAGAAGTTTTGTTTCTATCCTACGTTTGTAAGAATGTTAAAACAACTGTTTGTAACGACGGCTTTCAAACGTGAAAGTTTGAAATATTTATTTACATTTGATCTCTTCGGTTCAATGGGAAAGCCAATCAGCGTAATGTGGCTAGTGTTTGCATTTCTTCTTAGAGTTATTTATTTACATTTGATCTCTTACGGTTCAATGGGAGAGCCAATCAGCGTAGTGTGGCTAGTGTTTGCATTTCTTCTTAGAGTTATTTATTTACATTCTAACCCCGATCAATGTGTATAGTGCAAATCAATGTTGAAAGTCAAATCCGAAATCATGAGTTAGTTATGCAACATTTTGTTGCAGACACGGAATTTAAGCAAAGCAAAACAATCCACATAGAATGTGAAAAAGCAGTAAGCTGAAGTCAAAACAAGCTAATGAAGTTGCAACGTTTAAAAGTCAGAAATCACAGCATGCCGCTTGTTGGGTCAACAAATATTAGAAATTCAAGTTCTTGTGTTCTGTGCACTATCTATCCCTTTCGTGTCAGTTAGGCCTTGGGAACCTTTGAAGACACAAATTCGTCAAATATCAAGCCTTACTTGTCATTGAACTTCCCTTTTGCCATACTAAACATTTTTGCAATCATCTTCCTTGGGGACAGGCTAAGATGAAGCACAAAAGCAGCTCTGGAAGATTCTGGTGATTTAAAGCCAACCCAAAATCAGGACAATTTGTACTAGTTGGCACCATCGGGGTCCTTTTTAATCCACCTAAGTTGGCTTCACAATTTTGTCCTTTTGGGATTTTTTTTGGGAGGTGAACTTAAATACAAAGTCAGAGACTAATCTTTTCAAATATAAAGATTTATTTAAAAAATAATTTCTGTTAACCGATATTATTATATATATATATATATATAAATTAGGTAGTCGAATTTTCAATCATATATTTAAAAAATGTAATTATCCATCGATCATATTATATTAATTATTTTTTTAAGAATTTAAAGAATATTTTACTTCCTTTTCTATCAGAGTCAAAAGTTTTTTATAAATTAATTGCTGTTAGGTATACCAAGGTTTCATACTTAAGCTGCATTGTATATTTGCCAATACTTTCTAAGTGCAAAAACAATTAATATGGGCATGGTGGGCCATTACCCAACTCCTAGCTGAGGATGGCTTGTTAAAGAATGCTACCTAACTATAGGATACAAGTTTTGACAAGAAAAGTAAATGAAGTGAACACACACTAGGCTTTTCCCCCTGCCAGAAATGGATGAGCTAAGGATTCTGTTCTGATTGTGCCATTCAAGAAACTAAATTTGCAAATGTAATTATGGCGCTAAACATTGTTGACCATAGAGAAAATTGGTGACAACATTAATAACCAAAGCTTAGAACAACAACTGTATAATCATCTGTTTACTTTTTACGAGAAAAGTTTCTAGATAATCCAGCAAAAAAATAAAAGCAAAAACAAAAGGAAAACGAAAGACTTAACATCTTGAAGTGATTGATGATATGCACATTCCTAAAGCTAGAAGGTCAATGTAATAACGTAAGCCGCCATACAATTAGGATGGTTTAAAAACAAAAGGAAAAATATCCCTAATCCCTAAAAGATTTCGACTGGTTACGAATTTCTCTTGGAGGAGTGTCTCAATTATTGTCCCCTCTGGCAGAATTTAAAAATCAAGACCCTTTTTTCTGGTTGAAGAAACTTGGAAATGTGGACACGGAGTGCCATATCAAGAGGCATTTTGACTCGCTGGTCATTTACGAAATGATTTCTTTATAAATTTGCATATAAGTAATGATTTCATCCACCTTTTTCTGTTGGGCTTGTTTGGTGTTAGATTTATCTATAGCCCTTGGAAGTTATATCAAGAAAACTTTATTCTGCCAGCATTTCGGGACATATGCAGGCCCCTCAAAAGCTCATTTTGACTTAAAAAATGGACAAAATTCAAGTGTTAATATCTTGAGTAACTACATGGATATATCTACAGTGTATACATCTAATTCACATTCTTTAATTCTTTTTATATCTCTCACTTCTTTTGACCTGATGATATCACATATTATATGTACACTTTTCTTTCTTGTACCTATATCTCTCTCAATATCTAGTATTATTACATTGGTGTCCATGTATCATTTTTAAATATCATGAAATATTTGTTGTGTTTTTGTTTTCCAACTACAAGTTAGAAGTTCATTTCAATAATTTATTGTTGATTTTTAATATTAATCTTTATTACGCTTATTAAGTAAAACTTCAACTTTAATCAGAGAATAACACAAAAACAAATAAGATATTGCATTTAAGTTTTGTCTTAAAAAACCTTCTCCTGTTTAAACGTTATTCATGTATGTGTTTACTTCACATTATGGAGATTTCTGGGCCAGACATTGTTTTGGTCGTAATAGAGAAACATCTTAACATATTCAATAACCTCCGGTTTTTGATAATGAACTTGATGGGGGAAAATCCATCGAGAAGAGTTGTGTCCACAGGAACATGGTGGTACTAACTTCTCTTAGCTGGATCACACATATGTTCCAACTTAGCCAAATTCTCCATCTTATCTAATACAATTTCTCATGTGTATGTGTGATGATGTGTCCAAGGCGCGTCTACCTAAAAGTCTAAACAAAAATATTTTAAATATGCAAGTTTGGATTTATCTCAATTTCATTTTAAACTAATAAATAAATCACGTATGAAAACATAAAATGTAGAGAGCTGAGTTCTGAAGTTCGAACACTGGCTTCTATATACAAAAGGAACGATCACGTGTTGAGAACTACAGTTTAACATTGGAAGAAAAGATCCTGAATGAAAATTTGTAAACGGAGCTGTTGGTAGTAAAAAATTGAGGCAGCTTGTTTGAAAAGCTAGAACAATATTTTAATGTTTACTTTATTGGAAGGCAGGAACTGTTTTTTGTTTGTTTATGTATATTAATATTAATATTAACAATAATGCATAATATTAAAATACACATACAAACACACTTACGTTGCATTTAAAATAACTCATATCTATTGCCACATATTGGTACACTATTACATTCTAAGAAAGCACAATACTTCAAGGTCTGATGCAATGTCACAAAGTAGTGGAACAAAAGGCTACATTAATACAAATCTTTGCGACTTTTATGTTCCTCATTTTCTTTGGTACAAAATCTACTCTCATCTCTTTGTATATATGCTTATACCTTTAAACGACTTTTCTTGTTAAACTTGTTAGTCAAGTTTGGCATATTGCTGTAGTATGATGGATCCCCATCGAAGTCCATCACTATCTTCTCTTTACCCTAGTGGCAAGCAAAAGGGAAATCCTTTACTTGAGAGCGGAGCATAAACTCAAGGTCAAAACCTTCAAAAGAATCAAAACCGATCAGAATATCAAAACTTTTATTATAACACCAATAAGGGTATAATGTGCCCCCAATTTCAGTACTACTTTTGTTAGTCTCAGGTAGCAAGCTAAGTAGGTGAAAAGGGTGTCCTTTGCTTTAACTATAGTTTGGTGGTCAAGTTTTTAAGCCTTCTAATAATATCAGACACAATTTTAGCTAGGCATTTAATAATGCAATTTTCAAAGTAGATTGATTAATCCCAATGCAAGGACAGAGGACACGTATAAAATTAGTATAATCAAACAACATGCAGACGAAGTGTTAACTTGTTCAAAAAAAAAACCATATTTCTTATGTATGAATGATTCTTGATGGAAACAGCTCCTACTATTAAACGAAAATCCTACGTGTGAAAAGCAAGTTAGGAGTAGTGTAGAAAGTGGACTCCAAATCATGTGAGCAAAGAAAGAATCTCCTCAACGGCTAAATAAAAGAAGAAGAAGAAAAAAGAATCACTTCTGAAACTTACGTATATAATAAGGACACCATGAAAAAATAATGCATGGCCATATCAAAAACTTTAGCCATCTGTCTCTCTCTCTTTCTTGTTCTCTTTTTTCTCTTCCCTACCTTCCCATCCTTCCCCTGTCTGCCATATATACATAAAAAGTTGAGGGGAATGTCGTCTGGTTCGAGATCATTCATGCAAGCAATCTCAGAATAACTCTTCTGAGTGATTTCGGACCAGGCTTCATTCCCCTCAGCAACCAAGCAGACACTATTTTCTTCCTTTAGTACATACACAATACAACACAACCTTCTTTTCCATTGAGCAGTTTCCTTGTGACGTTGTGCTCTTGAACAAGCTCTAAGGCAATTGAAGATCAAAGAAGGATTGCAGAAAACAGCTGTGCTGGACTAATTGGTTATTGTACAAGCTTCCAGGTGGTTATGACTCATAATTTCAAGTTCTTACGTTTCATTCATAGTTATTTTGTTTATATTCATATGAATAGATGTGTTGGCTTGGTTTGTTGATAAACTCTTGTGGAGTTTGTTTGTTTGTCTTTGGGAACTGAACAGCATAATAAGTTTGTTCTTGTTTGTGTTCTGTTGGGGAACAATCTCTTCAATCTGTTCCAGAATCACAGCATCTCTTTAGTTCATGCCAAACTATTTCTATCAGGTGGGGAAGTTAACCTTTGTGGTTCAAACCAAAACTACAGAATCAGAAAGAGAAAGATGTGTGAAGAAAGGCAAGTGGATTTGATTTATTCAAAGTGCTCCTTAGTTGCTGCTGTAACTGATGTAATGAGAAGACTATCACAAGATTCCTCATAACTTTTTGTTGTTATTCCACAATAATCACATGGAAAAGCACACACCATAAGACACAAATATCAAAGGGCAGGCTTTCTTGGGATTACAGTCATGAGTGATTTCCAGCATAAAGCTTAATCTCACCTAGTCATTTCAATCTAATTCATTTTTAGCTAATACTGATATAGGTAAATAAATTATTAGCCGAATGATTAGATTCAACACTGTTACTTATCCAGTCATTTGCATCTGAATCTGATTAAGAGTCTTCATGTACAGTTGCACTCTAATATCAGTACAGAGAAATGGTGAAATAATAGTAGGAGAAAAAAATAGTATTATATTAATGTAATCCAATGTGAGACATGCCATAATTGCAACTTAAATTAAATGACAAAAAATCTTGTGGATCCATTCACGGGAATAGCTTACACCCGAGGGTGGGGGGTTTCTTAAGGTACGGATATTCATAATTTCTTTAGAGATTATCGGTATTTTTCAGTAGAAACAATATTGATCGAGTCGAATAAGAATATTAAAAATAATGGTATTCTCAATTAGAAACAATATTGTTGAAACCAAATAAAAATATTATAAACAATAAAATTTTTCTTTTAATATTTAACATGGTTATATACACAATGTTTAAATTTGAGATCACTGTTTTTATACTGTAAAATCTCATGTCATTGATATGGTTGATTATTTGTAGTTTACAAGCCATAAAAAATGTACGAAAGTCCCATGACTGCCATGGAATATGAAATAGTTTTTATTTAACTACTACTATTCATCTAGTAGTTCAGCCTGCATGATTCGATCCAGGGTCATTTTGGAGTCTTGACATCATCCTTTGCAGAGAAATTGCAGTTACAGGTGACAGGAGCATGTAGACAGTAGATTATGGATTGGGGAGTATCACTTGTCCATTCATTTGCACAAAAGGCAAAAAGAGCAGTATGATTGTTCTGGAATGTTTCACCTGTGATGGAAATAAACCCCGAAGCAGTTAGTAAAGCATACCTTTATGGTTTTATGAACTAGTAAAGTCGGTTGAAAACTAGGTAAGAACAAACTCTAGATCAATTCTTAGCTAGGACAACAAGCCCTAGATAAACCATGAATATGACTTGAAATGCCATTCATAGTGAGCAGCAAAAGAATGTAGCACTCTTCATACAAAGACCAGACTAAAAAAGGCTGTTAAATAAAAATACTTGAAATTCTGCACCGGCTCAAAATTTACACAGCGTATCTGCCTACGAGTAACATGGTTAGAAAAATTATCAAATATTATGTGTGAAAGGTAAATAAAACATTAATAATTATAACAGAATTAACTGATTTAAATTGGATGGCTGTGCTTAATGTAGTGAGCCTCTATCTTTTCCTTTATCTGCAGCATTGATAGAATCATACTTGAATCAAATATGTGAAAATTGACATTTTAATTAAAAATCATCAAACTGGTCTCTAGAACCACTTTCTGAGTAGAACAGTTCTTAAACATATATATACTCAATATTGTGCTCATATTAGCATCAGAACATGTTTCTTGACCCCACACGCTTGCTGTAATCAAATGCTTGTTAGATTCATCTGAGTCATCATTTTTATTTTGGTACAGTTGAAATAAAAAGAACAGTTACAGACAGCCTTAAAAAAGAGTTTGTAGGGTCATCCCAATTCCCAAAGCAGACTCCAATGTTGGCTCATGCCATGATTGATTAATTACGGGCAGAGGTTCCATAGAATCAGATTCCAGATCACTTACCTAAGCCACCAAGCAAGTTCCATATAAAAGAAACTGCAGAAAGCTCAGATAACAAACTACATGCTTCTTTGACAGCTGAAAAGATGTCATGCACATGCCACTAGCACCACCTATTACGCCACCAACACCTAAACCTGCTTTTTGCTGATTTCCAAACAAGCAAACATTAACTTTCATCCAATTATCATGACTCGATAGAGCGAGCAGTTGTCTAACAGCAGACAACCCTGCCTTTCATGTCACAATTGCGAGATATTATTACATTGGTCTAGGATTATGTATTCCCGACTTATTTTTATGTGACTTTATTATTTTTTTTTAAATTAAAAAATTTGGTTAAGCATTATGTAAACGTTAGTTAAAATTACATAGTTTCTATCCATGTAATAATTTTTTCACAACAGTACAGAGCCTTGCTTTTTTTTTTTTTTTTTTTTTAATTTGACATTCAATTAAAATCTCTTCCCACCAGATCAACCATCCATTTTGAAGTAAACTAATAATTTTAGTCGCAATTTCATTTCTAGCTAAGAATCGAACTCTAGATCTTAATTTAGGTACACAAGTGCCCGACCACTGCATAGTGACACACTATGCTCCAAGTGTAACTCTATCTAGTCACTTGTTGTAGGCATGTAGGCTTTTATAAAATTTCTCGTTGACAAGTCTGCAAAGCAATTGCACCTCACTCGAAAGTCAAAAACTGATTGTTGCATTTCTTCTATAATATCTTTATTCATAATGTCATGGCAGAAAACCAACTTGTATGTGTATGTGTATGATATGCCCCTGGTGACAATTTTCTCTCTAACATTTAAAAGTTCAAAAACTTTGGATGAATTATTTTCTTGGCAAAAACTATGAATCACAAGTAACAAGTGGTCCTCTCCACTCCATTTCCAGAATCTATTTATATGCCTCTTCAAAATTCACATTCTTTCACAGCCTTTATGGCACCAGATCTTTCTGAGATGTTTTAGAAAACAACTGCCAAACAATTCAAGTTTCCTTTATGAACACAACACATTTATGGGGAGACTTTACTTTTTTTCTTTTTAAGTCAATATGTTTTTTCACTTCTCATTGCCAAGTAAAATATTACCTTTCTCCTATTACATAAGACTTTTTTACTTAGTTCACACAAAATAAAAAATTTAATTGCATTAAATTTATTAATAATCTATATTATTTTTAAAATTATTTTTATAATTATTGAGACTCGTCATCTTATTTTTTTTATTTAATTAATTTTACCTAATTAATTAACATTTATTAGTCATATTCTTCAATATTCACAAAAGAAAAAATAATTTATCTTATTAATTCATAGAATTTATTATTAATTAATTACAAAAATTATAAAACAATTAAAGATATTTTAATAAATAAAAATATAATGAAGGAACAATTTAAAAATAAAACTATAAAAAGAGACAAATAAAAGTCTTATACACAAACAAAAATGATTTCTAGATATCTAAAATGTTATTCAAAATCTAGTGAGAGAAATAAAAAAGAGAAAAATACAAGCATGTTAGTATGATAGATGATATAATGTGATGGTAAAAGAGACAAAGAGAAATGAAAAGTTTTAATGACATGTATAAAAAAAATTGAATATTTTAGAATCATTGTTCATATACATGGATGGATGGACATAAGGATGTATTGGATTGGAATCTTAAAAGATTATTTTGGCATAAAAAAGTCTTAAAAAATTTGAAAGACTTTGTAAAAATGTGATATAAGATTTTTTTTTTAAAAGACTTTTATGATTAAGATTTTGTAATTTAAATTTTAATAAATTTATTTATAAATTCATAAGAGTTGAAAGAGCTTTTATATATTTATAAGATTTTAACGAATTTGATGAAATTTTAGAAAATATTCAAAATTACAAAAATTAATGAAAAATATAATAAATAAATTATAAGATTTGGATTAAAAAAATTAAAATCAACACAATTTTTTTCAATCTTTTAATAGTTAATTGATTCTAACTTTATGTCCTTCTATATAACATTTTTTCACATATCTAAAGTAAAACTAGCTCTTGTAATAGCATATTTTCATTCATGTTATTAAATTTGAATAATAGATTCAAAATAATGGTATTCATTAATTGATAATACTAAAAATAAAAATTCTTCCACTAATTCATTTTAAAATTTAACTGAACAATTAACTCGAAAAAAAAAGAAAAAAATTTATATACTTTATTGTAAAATAAATGTATATAATTAGAAAAATAAATGATTAATTACTCTACTAATATTATCACCTTCAATAAAAAAAGAAATTGTGTATGTTGAATTTTTTTTAAAATAAATAAAAAAATTTAAGAATTTTAGTAATATTATTCAATGGACGTAATATTTATACATGCAACTAAAAAATTACATAAAGTTCATTAAAATTCAATCTATAAAATAATTCATCAAAATTTGTATCATTTTAAATACTAAAAAAGAATTTTAAGTTATAAAAAATATTAATTGAATATCACTAAATTATAATTGTCATCAATAAAAAATTCTAATAATCTTGATTAAATATTATAAGATTTATTTTATCTTCTTTACAAATTTTGATTAAATATAATAAATTTTTAATAAAAAATTAAAAATATATTTTTTAAATCTTAATTAAGTACACCCTCCAAATCTAAGTAATTTATAACTTTTCATCTAATTTCATCTCCCGCCAATTTCTAACTCCATGATCTAAAATGTTCCGATGATATTTTGGGTACAAAAAACAAACAGGGGACAATGGGCTATGGTAGAGGAGACATTAGCACAGCAATTACAATAGGCCTGCGCACACGCAACACACCAAATGCACGTTAAGCACAGTGGTTATGCTGTGGTACGTATTGTATGTACATTAATTTAGGAACATTAATGCACAGTGCTTTTGTTCTAACTCTATAAGCTGTTGTTTTCTTGTCCAATTGTTGATGTTAAGTTCAGGAGATCATTTTCAGTTGCACATTTGTTTAATCTGCACGTAGACCAGATTTGAAGGGTATAACTATAGGTTGCAATATACTCTTTTTAATTAGATGCCAATTATTTTACCTTTTTCATTTTATCAACTTAAACCATATAAAAGTTACAATATTTCCTTAATTTTGTTTCCAATATTTTTACCTGAAAAGATGTTAAACTAATGAAATCCCTAAAAGTGATTTTAATGAAATAATTTATGAATTGTTTTAAAGTTATTTTTCTCATTTTTATTTAATTTCTTACATTATCAAATTCGTCTATACGAAAACTGCTTAACTTTAAAAATATAACATTGTAAAATTCAAATTTATAATTATGTTAAAAAATTTAATTATATATCATTTTTTATCTAATTAATGAATAAGTTCATATTCAATTGAAAAACGTTTTTTAGTAAATTTTTTTTAACTATTGTACTTAATTTTTTTTTTCAAGTTTATACACAATTTTTAACTATTATAAATTTTTTAAGAGATTAAAACTATAAGAAATGTTAAAAAAAAAACTCCAAACACCATTTTTTATACCACAAAAAAATTAGAAAAATAAATATTTAAACTTTTAAAAAATTTATAACGGTTAAAATCTATCAAAAATTTAAATAAAAATTTTCACACACAATTTATATTTGTCTCATTATTATTTAACAGTTGAAATCAATAATGAGAGATTAAAAATAAAATTTATAATTGACTAAAAATAATAAAAATAATTATGAGAGATTAAAAATAAAATTTTAAAAAATAAGAGATCGAAAATATATTTTATCTTTGATTTTTTATTATCCTAATAATTTTAATTAATATATATATATATTTTATCATTAAATATTATAAATGTTAAAATAGATCAAAGGTACCAAAACGCTGTTTGTAATAAATGTTAATTGCCTATTGGCATATATTGCATTTTTTTATTCTGTATTTTTTTATGTTCTTATTAACATATATTGCATATGCGACATTGCCAATAATTTATGTTATTTCAGCATAAAGAAGTTTTCAAAACTAAAAATATTTTTTTACCAATAAAACTAAACATAATAAGTCATGGTTATAATGAATAATATTTCGATAAATATTAAATAGATTGATTTCATTATTAATTAAAAATATATTCCATTCATTAATAATAATATATGTTAAATAATTTGAAAAATAAACTTTAAATGAAACTTTAATAATATTAATTAATATAAAAACTTCTTATTAAAAAATCCCTTGAGATTTAATTAGAAATATGTTTAGTCACCCCATTATAAAAATAAATATTTTTCCTTTCTTTATTTTGATTTTTTTTTATATTGAATTTGATATATGTTAAGAAAGTTGGCTGAAAAATGAGATATACGCATTTTAAAGAGAGAGAATAAAGTATACAAGAGAAAGATAAATTAATTAAAAGCCAGACGAAAAAATAAGAGGTAATAAAGAAATAATTTCCTAAATCATTAATGAAAATGTGCTTAATTAATTATTCTTTTAATGAATTAATTAAAAGAAATATTTAATAGGATTAGGCTTATGAACTTGGTGCATGTGTTATTTTTGTTGTCGTCTTTAAAAGGAAAGTCCTCTGTCAAATAGTACCAAATGGCGTAGTGATGTTTTGTTAAGTTTTTCAACAGATAATAATAATATTTTTAAAGTTTTTAAATTATACATAATATTTTTTATTTTAAAGTTTATATTAATTTTTTTTTAAAATATTAATATAATATATAAAAAAAATATCAGTGTAATATTTGTAA
>JAMLFT010009848.1:0-12361 GCA_026544285.1 Pachyrhizus erosus
TTATTATAGTTGTTGTAATATTTCAGAATCTATGTTTTAATGTTAAGCTATGTTGTAAGACTAAGATTTACTTTTGAATTGTAAACTTAAGTGTGATGTAATATTTTTAATAATTATAATAATATGTGTGTTTAAATTTTAGTCGTTACACAACACACACGAAGCATTACCATGGTCGGTCAAAAGTACCCTAATTCGAGTACCAAACAGGGTATGTCCTCTCGATCTTCACCCAAAAAGCAAACAATGGATGAAAAAATCATGTCATGTAAGTCATCTATGACTTGGAAGGTCAACAAGCAGTGGGGGCCCAAATTTTGAATCATAATGAGGCAAGTTGGATGTTGTGGTGAGAGGAGAGGATGAGTGAGCTAGTGATTGTACTTATGTTTTGTATGGCTTTCGAGAGGATGGATGACGCACTTCTTACACCATTTTTTCAAATTCAAATGGTGAGCTACTTTAGAATGATTTTCCACCGTCAGTACAACCCATAGAGAGGGGTCCATGACCCATTATACATTGAGCACACCTGCATAGGACTATTGTGTTTCATGATTCTTTTGCTATATGTTATTCCACACGAAAGCCCTACCCATGTTGATCTACTTATCATAATGACTTAGTGTCCTACTCTTGGCTACATTCGAGCACCGCTCACTTCACTTGCATTATCAAGATCCATCATCCCAGTTTGCTAGTAGCCACCAGAGGAGCTGAGCCTTCAAATGAGGTTTATTCCCTAACGACATCCCTTTAGGATTTTTGTTTCCCCTTTACGACCCGCGCGCTATGTGTGGATATTTACTACCACATCACCTAGTAGATTGGAGCCTACTTCAGCTAGTTTCACCATCTACTAAGGACTTGATTCTTATGGAGGCTGCGACCTAGAATCGATAGGAGGATTCTTCCAAGGAGGAGGATCCCTTGGAGGGATCAACCTAGGAGGAGATCACCATGTACAACTATTAGGATACTTAGATAGGATTTACTTTCTCCTACACTTACCAATATACTATTGACTACTATACTAGATCCTATTTTCTTTTGTATTTGAGCAATTCTAAATCCCTTTTTGAAACACTTTATTATTTTGCATATCCGTAGTCTATATATGGGTATGTTATTGAATTACTTTCTAATGCTAATGAAATGTGATTATGTTTTAGTATATTTTATTTTGATTTAAGTTCAATTTGAATTTTTCATCTATTATTGCCGATGAATTAATATGTTATGTTATGCTTGATTAATTGGTAGTTTTGACCTAAATGTGAAGAAAGGTGTGAAGGAGCTGGATTTATATCGTTCATACTAAACTAGAAGGAGAATTTCCTATACCTACGCAATTTTATTAATTTTGGAAATTGTGGACTATGTCTAAATTGATTTAACCTAACTTTTAATTGATTAACAAAAAATTATACAAAAATTTTATTAACATCGTATTTTCTTCCAATTAAAGAAATTTATTATTATTCAAACAAAACTGCAAAACGTAATCATTATTTTTGGAAGTTTTATATATTAAATGAAGTTTAGAATTAGACGTTACATTATTCATAATAATCCTATGATAAAAAATAATTTAAATTAAAATTTTAAGAGACTTATTTCTCATTTTCATAATCTTTATTATGATAAAAAAAAAGTCTTGAATTATAATCAAGGACTTTATCCAAACAACTATGTTACCAATTAGTATAAATATGATAAAGAAAATAATAGTTTATTATTAAATACTAGAATTGATTACATGATGATTGGATCTTGGGCATACAAATTTATTTCCAACAATCTCCCACTTTTATTAGAGCAAATTACTCATGTATTTCATTCTTACTTCCAACTTGTCCTTATAAAACTCCTTTACAACTGCCTTGGCAAATAGACCTGTTGCATTCTCCTTCCCATCTACCTTTTCAATCTTAAAATCATCATGTTTAATAATCCTTTAATCAAAAAATATATTCGTAAATATATATTTGGACTTTTGGTGCGATCTTGGCTCTTTTGCTTGAGCGATAGCTCTATTATTTCGACACAATAGTGGAACTAGTTCTCCTATTGAAAGGACCACACTAAGTTTAGAGATAAACTTTTTCATCCAAACTACTTTAACGACCTCACTTGTCGTTATATACTTTGCCTTAGTTGTTAAATTTATCATCGTAGCTTGCTTGAAAATTTTCAACTTATTGCATTACCATTAAAGGTGCCAACATATCCTTAAATAGATTTACTATCATCTTTATCTGATGCAAAACTTACATTGATATAACCCTTAAATTTTAATTAAAAATCTCCATAAAAAAGGAATTGGTCTTTAGTTCTTCTCAAGTACTTAAGAATGGTCTTAATTACTTTCTAATATTCCTCACTAGGCTTTTCTTAATATTGACTAACTACACCTAGTGCATAAGTGACATCATGATGTGTACAAATCATGATATACATGATAGCTATTACTACACTAGCATATGGTACCCTCGTCATGTGCTTTCTCTCTCTTTTTGAGTCTTAAGACAATCCTACCAATTGAGAGTAACTCTAGTTCCTATTGGCAAATTGCCTTTTTCATAGTTTTCCATGTTATACTTCTTTAGAATGGTATCAATGTACATTGTAACATTCAATTTTTAATTATATATATATATTAGAATTTATAATTCTGATAATTAATTATTGTGAAACTTAGAATTATAGTAAGAAATAATACTAGAATGTTATTACAAAAAGAAATTTTAGTTAGATAAAAACTTGAATTTATTTTTTATTATGAAAGTTAGAATAAAAAATTATAAATGGGTAAGCTTAATAAAATAGTCTAAGTAGAATAAGCAAAAATTGATAAATGAAAGAATAAAATAATTCTTAAAATATGTAATTATACATTGAAGAATTTTTAAATAAGTATAAGACATAAGAAAATAGAAAGATAAATTTAAAATAGTAATATAGATTTTTAGAATAAAAATTTGAATTTTAAAATTAAATATATAAATAAAAAAAATTAAATAAATAGATTTATAAAATTTATAAAATTATTTTGAAAAAGAAAATCTAGGAACAGGTAAAGAAAAATACAAAATGATTTATAGGAATTTTAGAAGTAAAAATAATAATTTTAAAAATAAAAATAGAAAATAAAAGAAAAAGAAAAATTAGGTAAAAGAAGAGAAAATAGAAAAGGCTTGGGAGAGGTTCGAACATAAGACGCCAGGGAGGAAGGAGCACATTTTTCCAACTAAGCTACCCACTATAGGTAGCATAACGAATTAATTACTACACAAGACATCAATGCTAGAATAAATACGAAAAATAAAAGCGGAAGGTAGAAAAGGGGTGGTTGGGACTCGAACCCATATCCCTTAGTCGCTTAAGGAAGAAAGGAAGGAGAGTTTCCAGTTAGACTGCTAAGCCCATCGCTGATAATTTAACAACATAAAATGTATATATCCCTTCTTCGTTCCCTTTGAACCATCATGGAAGCTTCGTCTACAACCCCGTGCCTTCACTTATCTCTTAGTCGCCCAACCTATCATTCGAGCTCTTCCTATTCATCATAATTACATCTAGCACCTAGGAATAAAATAGAGTAAATTTGGGTGATGGGGAAGCTATATAAACACAATTCGATTTGACTTTTAAAGCATCAACTCAACATCCTTCTCCTTCTCAATTATCCTCGAATCTTCACCCTTTTTTATTCATTTTCATTCAGACAACTTCAAACTCATTCCCACAACAATTCTGTCAAAGAAATTCAAAGAATAAGTGAAGGAATTGCGAAATTGGACTAACAAAGGCCAAAGCTTCACTAGAATCTGCATTTTCTCGTTAGAAAATTCTAAATTAAGATAGGAAGAGTTACTTTTTCTTCAATTTTGATTGCTAGAACTATTCTAGATTGTTTGAATTTGGATTTCTAAAAGTGTAACACTCTAAGCTGAACAAATTCATTGAAAACGATCTAAACTCAAAACTTTTAAATTTTGAATTCAAAGTAAATCAATTTTGTCAATTTAAGCTATTTTTCATGAAATTGTATGTTGAGTACGCTTCATAGTTAGTATTTGGAGGATTCTGGATATAGAATTCCCCAAAATTGTTAAAGGAAATAAAAAATTGACCCATAACAGATTTCACATCCATAATCTTGTTCTATAATTGAAATTTGCTAAAACTTCAGTAAATTGATGTACAAATTGATTATTTCCAGCCTTAGGTTAGTTGAATATTATAAAATAAACTCAAAAGAGTAAAAGGGGAAGATTCTAGCAAATTTAAAACTCATTTCGAGCCATACCAGCCCCACTACCTGAGGAAGAAGATGACTAAGGTCAAAATGACCATTATGCCCCTAAGATTACAATTACCAAAATGCCCTTGTGTTAAAATTTAAAATTTTACTATTTTTAATATTTTAATATAGGAAAAAAATATAGCAAGTGTTTTTTACACTAATACTCAGTAAACTATTAGCAATTACAAAGTACAAATTGGCGATAAAAGCTTATAAATAAATTTTTAAAAAAAGATCAAAATACCCCTAAATTAGAAATTTAAAATTTTTCTATTTTTGTTATTCTAATTCAGAGAAAAGATAGCCAGGGTATTCTATATTAATACTAAGTAGATTTACAACATTCATAAAGTCAGAAATGTGATAAAAATTCATTAAAATAAATTTTAAAAAATGACCAAAACACCCCTAGTTCAATTATTTTTGAAATCTTAAAGTTTTAAAGATATGCTATAGATTCAATAGATTATATATCTATTGAATTAGAAATAAAAATTTTATAGAAAAAATTACCAAAATTCCCTTTTATGGTAAAATTGCCAAAATACCCTTTCTATTAAAAAAATTATCCAAACTAATTTCAAACTGAAAATTTAATATCTTATTTCATTTTAATGGGAAATAATTATTCATTATGCATGTTGTAGAAAGAAATTTTGAAATAAAACCATAAAAGACAAGTAAAATGACTAAAATATCCTTTTTAACTAAACTTTGTAGTTACAAAGATTATTATTATAACTTCTTTTGATGATATGTGTATGATAATTGTTGATTTATCTAAATTTATCTCTAATCATGACTTATTTGGCTGATAATGGAAACACCCATTGGATAAACACTAGGATAGTAGACAAGGAGTTATGAAGAGTTCGATAACTCTCTATGAAGTAATGATCCCTCTCGCAAAGTGATATTTGGCTAGAAACAGTCAAGATGATGGATAAATTGACCAATTGATATTATTATGAATGAATGATTGATATGAGATAGGATTTTACATCAGTGGATATGAGTTGGATCTTGTACCTAGAGACTTGATCAAAAGAAGGCAAAAAGTAGTCGTTAATCGTAATTCATGTGAGATACAAGATTGGAGAAATGCAATGGGTTGACTACAATGGGTACCTGAGAAATATATATAGGTTGTGGAAGTTCTTGGGGGGTGTAGAGACGTCAAGTTTGTGGGCTGCTCTAGAAAAAAGGGTTATATTGAGCTAACTTGGCAATCCCGATGTTGTAGAGCATTACCAAAATCGGTGGAGAGTATCTGAGTCTTGTACCAGATAAGAATATGTACTCTTGATCGTCACCCAAATTTCAAATTACAGAATGAATGATACGTAATAAATTAATATGCTAGTAATAAATTAATAGGACACGTTACGATGAGTTGACAGTAAACGTTAACTTTTATAGGTATGCCATTGTATGTGTATGATGAACAGGTGATTCACTCCTACAAATCTTACATTTTTCAAGAAAAGATGTCTAACGACTTCCATCCTTTATTCCACCTATCATCATGCCACTCTACAAACATTGGTCCAAAGATCCCTTGTACTAATTAGACACCTACATCAGTTTTGTTTGATTCACTTTCTTTCCCGATGATCTTACTCAATTGCTTCACCCGACCAAATAGATCTTCCCATAATATTAACTCAAACCACACCTCCCCGATTCTCAAATTTCCAACCTAGATTTTCATCACACCTTAACGAAGGCAGTAGAATAATCCTAACCAACTTTCCACCACTACTCCTACCAATGGCACCAGACCATTTATGAGGGAGAATTCATTCGTAGAAGAAGATCCATCAGAGAATAAGGAGTGAAGGGAAACAAGGATGAAAAAGTTAAATTTCAACTTTTGTGATGTATTAATGATAGTACTTTTTATCCGTATTAATGCACATTAACTTTTGTCCAATGAAAGAAGTTAGTTCTCAACATCCTTATTCAAATAGTAATTTCTAGATAATAACATGAAATATATTAGTAAGAAATTAGGTCGTTACATGATATGCTCAACTGAGTCTCAATTTGGTACCCAAAGCTTCTTGTAGACTGCCCTAGAATTGAGAGGTGAAATAGGGATCTTTATTGGAGACTATGCTAGAAGAAACTCCATGTAGTCTGACAATTTCCTTGAGGTACAACTGAGTTAGTTTCTCCAACGAATAACAGATGTTGATGGGTAAGAAATGAGCGGATTTGGTCAATCGATCCATAATTACTCAAATGGTATTGTGTCTAGATGCTTTTCTTGGGAGTCTTGTTACAAAATCTATTGAAATGCTATCTCATTTCCATTATGGAAAGTTTAATGGTTGTAGTTGTCTAAATGGCTTATGATACTTAGCTTTTGCTTTTTTATATGTTGCTACCAATCTTGCTACGTCTATCTTGAGCCCTTGCCATTAGAAATTTTTCTTCAAGTCTTGATACATTTTGATTGTTCCAGGATGAAAATTGAGTTTGTTGTTATGAGCTTCTTCTAATATCATCTTCCTCATTTCTTCATTTTGAGGAATGTAGATCCATCCATTCACTCTAATTACTCCATCTACATGTTGTTGAAACTCTATCTTATTGTCTTCTCCCACACAGTTTAGTCTTTCCTATAGAAATTGACCTCTATGTTGTTCCCCCTTGACTTGTTCCATAAATTTGTTGGTGACCTTCAACGTTTCCAAGTACAGGCTTTTGGGTCGTGCTTCCCCTACTAGGTTTAGATTTTTAAAATCTTCAATCAATTGCATCTCCTTAGCCATCATTATTGACATGTGTAAAGATTTTCTACTAAGTGCATTTGTCACTACATTTGCCTTGCTTGGATGGTATGATAGTTCAAAGTCGTAATCCTTTAAGAATTCTATCCATCTTCTTTGTCGCATGTTCATTTCCTTCTAATTGAACAAATATCGCAAACTCTTATGGTCATTGAACACTTCAAATCTTGCCCTATACAGATAATGCCTACAAATCTTTAAAGCAAACACCACTGCAGCTAACTCCAGGTTGTGGGTTGGGTAGTTTACTTCATGAGGTCTCAACTACCTTAAGGCGTAAGCAACCATTCGCCTCTCCTACATTAGCACGTAGCCCAAGCCTTGGTATCATGCGTCACAGTACACATCGAATTTCTCCTCAAGATCAGGAAACACTAATATCGGTGCAATAGTCAATCTTCTCTTTAGTTCTTAAAAATTGTTCTCATATGCATCGTCCCAAATAAATGCCTGACCTTTCTGAGTCAATTTGGTCAAAGGCAAAGCTAACTTAGAAAACCCTTCAATGAATTTTCGATAATAGTTTGCCAATCCTAGAAAACTCCTTATCTTTATGATAGTTGTCGGTGAACTCCACTGCATCACTACTTTGATTTTGGCAAGGTCCACAGAGATTCCTTCTTTTGATACTACATGTCCTAGAAAGTTCACTCCTTCTAGCCAGAATTCACACTTTGAGAGTTTTGCATATAGTTTTCGTTTCTTCAGTATCTACAACACAATTCTCATATGTTCAGCATGTTCTTCATGACTCATTGAATAAATCAAGATGTCATCTATGAATATTACTACAAATTGGTCTAAATACTCGTGAAAGATCCTGTTCATATAGTCCATGAAAATGGCAAGATCGTTGGTCACGCCAAAAGGTATTATCAAATACTTATAATGTCAATAATGTGTTTGAAATGTCATCTTTGGAATATCTTCTCTCTTCACTTGGATTTAATGGTATCCTAACCGTAGGTGGATCTTGGAGAATACATTTGCTCCTTTCAACTGATCCATGAGGTTGTCAATTATGAGAAATGAGTACTTATTCTTAATGGTCACCTTGTTCAGCTAATGGTAATCTATGCACAACTGTCCTTCTTCTTAACTAACCACACAGGTAATCTCTATGGTGAAACACTTAGTCTTATGAAGTTTTAGTCCAACAACTCTTCTAGTTGACTCTTTACCTTCACTAGCTCTTTCGAGGACATCCTATAAGGTACTATAGAGATCAGACTAGATCCAAGGATAAGATCTATGGCAAACTCTACTTCTCTTTTAGGTGGCAACTACATCACATCATCGGGAAAGACTTCTAAGAATTCATGTACCATCGAAAAATTATTGATGTCCAAGTCCACATCCTTTTTGTAGAAAATAGAGCCATGTAGATTTGAAATCTTTTTTCCACATCACTTTAAAACTCAATAGAATTAAAACTCGAGACTTAATGACATTTTGGTTGGTGGTTCCAAAGATTAGGGCTTTGCGATGCAAATGTAGGACGACATGGTTTGAAGGTAACCAGTCCATCCTTAAAACTATATCCAAGTTAGATAAGGGAAGGCAAATCAAGTTAATCAAAAAGTTTCAGCCTTCTATCAATACATGATAGTTTAAATAGGCTAGGTCAGTAATTACAGGCTTGTTAGTAGGGATACTCATATATAATTTATATGGTAACAAAGTTATAGGCAATGATAAACACTTAGCACAATCATGTGATATAAAAGAGTGAGTTGTGACCAAATCATATAACTCATATAAGAATTTATCACTTTTGATGCATTTACCTCGAATGAAATCGTCAAATAAAACAGCTTTGGACCGTCTTATAAAGAACACCTTCCCAGTCACACGAGGCTTTCCTGACTGTTGGCTTGGAATGCCTCTAGCAATCTTTCCTACTTTAGTAGCTTTCTTCTTGGGTGCCCAACAATCCTTGGCAATGTGCCCTACCTTGCCACAGTTATGACAGATGATTACTTTTTGAGAGCAATCTCTCAAATAGTGTGGTTCGCAACACCAGTAACATTTGATAGGAGTGTTGACATCAAGGCGAGGTCCTGTTGACATGGAGCTTCCAATGGATTGGCTTCTCTAGCTTGACCCTCCATTATGCTGATGTGGTTTCTGATAGGGCTTCTATTGATGGTTAAAAGCCTTTTGGGGGTGTCTTTGTGGGTCTTCAAACCTCTATTTGGATTGTCTTGCCTGAGTGTCTTCTTCATATATTCGACCTTTACTCATCAGAGTGGGAAAATTGGTGATCTGCAAGTAGCCTACTGCCTATTTAATCTCTGAATGTAGTCCATTCTGGAACTGAGAGCAGATTGCTTGTCCATCCTCTATCCCAAAGTATGGTCAAAACTTTAGCAATTCATCAAACTTAGTTGCATACTCACCCACTGTCATATTCCATAGTTTTAACTCCAAGAATTTTCTAGCTTTACATTGGCAAAAATAAACAAGGAAGTATTTATCGAAGAACTTTTTTTTAAATGCTTCATAGATGTGCCACCAATTTTCAGCTTCTTCGGTGAACATAAAGGTGGCAAAATTCACTTTGTGCTCTTCCATACATGGCATTGCACTAAAAATCTTTTCTATCTCCGATAGCCAATTTTGAGCTCTCTCTAGGTTTAAAGAGCTGCTAAATCTTAGAGGACCATTCCTTCAAAAGGTCGTTAGTTCGTAATATTTCGCTGGTTCTTCCTCTCTATCCTATACCATCCTTTCTAGAACTTGTGTCATCCATTCTAGAAGTCTCTGTGTATTGTTGTTAACCAGTCTTCCTATCATTGGTGCCCGAAGTCATAGCAAGTGACCCATGTTCATTTTTTTTCCAGAATATTTCCTCAGTCATTCATGTTCTTCATAGTAAGTACAAACATTCCTAGCAAACAATTTTCACCAAACACTATCGTCTATTACATATAGAGTTAGGTTTAAACAAGTCGTTCATGTGATCATCATTAGTAATCAACATGCCATCACACAATCTATCTGACACTACTGCTCAAATAGTGTGAGATTCAAATAATGTCACATAGCACCTACATGGTTAAGTCCATCCCACAAGCTTGGTAGGACGAACTACTTTGATACCAACTAATTATAATGCCAATTTTATTTTCTCAATTTATTTTGAAAATATCATAATTTTGAAAATAATTTCATTTAACTAACTTTAAAAAGGTAGGATAAATTTTTTTGTCATTAAAATTTCGTAAAATAAAATATTACACATTTCCCAAAATAACATCATTATTCTTCAAAATACACAACATGCATCATATATCAAATAATACATAAAAGAAAGAATGATCTTTAGATAAAAAGTAACATTTAAGCTTCAACACATATGTAATGTACTTAATACATAACATTTCTTTTTTTTTCTTCTTATTGATCAAAAGGACATACAAGTATTGTTTGTTCAAAACTTTTAGCTAGTAGATTTTTACATAAAGGTTAATTAGAACATTTGGAGGCATCTTCTTTCGAAGTTTCTTCTTTTCCTTCTTGACTGGTTGTTTCGTTTGGAGTTGAGCTTGTAGATGGGTTTGAATTGGAAAGGGATTGAGTGTGTCTAGTAGTCGTAGGTATATCTGGTGGAACTCTTGTATATCTGGGTGGTAAAGTCTAATTCATAACAATGGGTAGGTTTATATGTGTGTATTGGTCGTGTCGTATAATGTTTATGGATAAAAAGGTAAATCTCACATAACTATTAAATGTATCATCTTCAAACAGGGGTTATGTGTCCACCTTTCTACTAGAGGTATGATCAAGAGATGAAGCATGAGGCAAAACTCATCTATCATCGGTATTTGAAAAATGACAGTTGTAGGAGTGAGTCATTTATCCTCAAGCACACATACAAACATATAAGCACTTATCTATTATCGCATACTCTCATCTCACCGTGTCGTGCCCACCTATGATTATTGATTGAAGTAGGGTCCTTCGTTGCCTCAAAATTTTCTATCTCTAAGAGGACTTACACAAACGTATATTTTAATCCAAGATTTCCTTTCTAAGGGACAATCGAGAGTACATACCTTGTCTGGTACATCAAATTCAAGATACCCTAAACTGAATCATGGTAATGATTCGCTTTGTCAAGAATGTCAAGCTAGTTATGTGAATCCCTATTATCTTAGAGTTGTCACAACTTAGCACCTTATACTACACCCAAGGACTCAGAAACATTCCTCACGTACCTACTATAGTCAAATCATGCAATACTCCAGTCTAAATTCGCACACATGATACTGTCATATCATTCTTAACTACCACCTCCATTTCCTGCGACCAAGTCTCCATTTGTGACACAACACGAGTAGTAAGATGTGGTTTCATCTTTATGATTTGTTAATCTATAAACTCTCAAAGAGTCTATTTATAGAATCAGGTTCTTACCCTTTTTAAAGTTTAAACTTTGATAAAAACAAAAATATACATAAGTTATCATCTAGGTTGAGACTCGTCAACATCAAGATTCTTGCTCATACTTCTATTCCATCCGTCTTCCTAAGACCTTGTCCCTTAGAAGTATTCAACCATGTTCTTTTATCAGAACATGCCTTAAAAACATATAATTTCTTCTCTTCTAATAACAAGGGCAAGACATTTAGTCTTAACAATTTCAAATCTCGATTAGATGCATCAACAAATAGAAATAATAACAATAATTAAGAAAAACCATGCATTCAACAAAAGAAAGACAAGTAATTAGGTACAAGAATTTTGAGGATATAAAGTAAAATTTATTTATTCTCTAGCATGGATAATTTTCCTATTTCTTAAAATTATTAATTATTAACACCATTTAGTGATAGGACTTTCGGCCAAGAAGAATGATAATATTGGCTTGTAATTTCTAGTGTTAGCTTATCGGTTTGTGTGCTTTTAGGCCCAAAAACGAGTTGCTTCTCTAAGCTAACTCATGTAGCTTGCTTTGCAAGCTAACAAGCTTGGTAGCTTCTGTTGCAAGCTTGTGTAGCTTTCCTTGCAAGCTTGCGTAGCTTCCATTGCAAGATTGTATAGCTTCCCTTACAAGCTTGTGTAGCTTCCGTTGCAAGCTTGTGTAGCTTCCCTTGCAATCTTGTGTAACTTCCCTTTCAAGCTTCTATAGCTTCCCTTGTAAGCTTCTAGGCATATATATACCAGTAAGCATCAACACTTGAAATTTAGAGAATTAATGAAATTTCCTTTTCTCTCATTGTGAGAAATTCTCTCCTTATGGAGTTTTCTATAT
>JAMLFT010009849.1:0-12361 GCA_026544285.1 Pachyrhizus erosus
GATAATAATTAGATGATAAAGTATATAATTAAGTCTTTTTATATAGGATTTTTTTTTTATTTTAACTTATATAATTTTTTTATTTTATTTTGATCTTTATATTTTTAAATGATGATGTGACTAACGAATATAAAAAATTATATTTGATATTTTCTAAATAATGATTATAATAAAATCTTTCAATATAAAAACTTATATAAAAAAATTACAATATTATAAAAGCTGAAGCAGTACATTTGAGATTAAAATGAAACAAAAATTTTTATATAGTAAATTAAAATAAGAATAAGATAAAAACAACTCTTTATTATATATAAGTAGAAGAAAGTTATTTAATCCTACCTAGTATTATATATAGTTTGATTACTAAGAAATTAGTATCAATCAGTCATTACAAATATGAATTAGTTATTAGATTTTAAATATTGTAATATCTATATATTACTAATTATGAAAAAAAAACATTAAATTAAGTTATAAAACAAATGTACGTTAAGTAAAAATAGTTTTATCATCACAGTGCATTTGGTTTTTCTTCTAATTTCAATTTTCTTAATTTTGAGATTGAAGTCTAACTTAGAATGATTTATATGCACTTATTTAATAGATATAAAAATAATAACAAATTACAGTTTTTTTTACTATTTATCATAAATAAAATAAAATTATATTGATTATTCTATAATTGAAAGAAGATAGTAGTGATAATGAAGTCTTTAAATTGAGCTATTGTTGAGTGTTTCAACAAGTTTATTAAATTGTATGAACTCATATTTAAGGATTATTTTGAATTTTTTTTTTAAAGATTCTATATAGATTGTAAGTTTTGTATAAATTGAAAGTTTCTTTAAAAGCCTAAAATAATTTATTCATCCCTCTAGATTCATTGTCTATATCCTGCAAGAACCTTATATAGAATGAGTGAAGGAGAACTTACATAAAACATAACAAAACTTGTTTTAAACTATTGTGATGGAATTACATGTCCATAATTCTTTAATGGTTAAATGTGATGTAGGATGCCATAAATTGATATAACATGGAAAGGAATAGAGAGAGTTCCTTTTTCTCTTGTGGACGAACATGTGAATCCCATGGGAAATCCTATCTCACATGTTGAAATAGGAAGCTTGAATGATGAATGGTTGGGCCTACTGACATGTTTTGAAAGTAAGGTTAGCACATGTGATAAGTTGTGAGGATGGTTGTCTTTAGGCAAGATTTGGTGCATAATGGTATGAACGACATGAATAAAGATGAATATTGTCCCTTAAGGTTGTTGATATGGAAGTGAAAAATGTTGTTTATGAAAAACTACCCATTTATATTTTTGATTTGTTGAAGAATGTACCAAACAAAAGAAAGTTTTGTTGAATCTTTTAAGATGTACACCCTAATGAAAGTTTACAAGTAAGATGATTATCTATCATAAGAAGATGATGTGTTGACTACATAAGATACTAAGAAATATATTTAAAAAACTTGGTCTTGAGGAAAATAAGGTGTTAAGTTGTGAGACCTCTAGGCATCAGGGAATTACATAATCAACTTAATGTCCCTGACTAGACAAATGATATCCATGGTATGGTTGAGAGTATTTTGTGTTGTACCAGTATAATATGTACTCCCATATTGTCACCCAATGCATACACGTAAGACCTCTATGACTTGGCAGGTT
Source organism: Pachyrhizus erosus (assembly GCA_026544285.1). NCBI lineage: Eukaryota > Viridiplantae > Streptophyta > Magnoliopsida > Fabales > Fabaceae > Pachyrhizus > Pachyrhizus erosus. The sequence goes on from JAMLFT010009849.1 coordinate 1,679, forward strand.
TAGAGGTAGTGTGAGCCTAAGTGTGAATGAATCCTAGATGGAGTATGAGGGTAACCTTGTGATTTTTGCATTAAACCATTATAAAGTGATTGATTTTGTATGTCAAATTGAAATGTTTGTTTTGTTTGCAACTTAAGGAAGAATGAGGGACACACCCATTAGTCATTTTTAGAGTAAAATGAATAACTTTATGCAAATGATGAAGATGGAGTGAAAATGCTACGATAAGAGTCATTAGTGCTAATGGTTGTGATAAAGAAAGAGGAGGATCCTCTTGAGGATCCCATATGATTTTAGTATGATTTGAATATATATGATATTACATTTAATTACTGAATTTTCTAGTCCTTTCTTGTAAATACAGGGGTAGACTAGGAATATGTATTTTGATGCATTTATCTTCATTTAGTAAGCTAAATGTATATTATCTTTAGTTTGACATTTATAGATGCATATTGTACATGTTGTAATTGGTATATTTTACTAATTAACCTTTCTTTTTATATCAATGTACACTATAGATTACATTTTTATTGATTTACCATTACACATTGTCTTATTAAATAAATAACTCTTTATAGGTGAACATATTTTAAATAAGTAACAACATTTTGAAAATATTGTTTTTAATAGTTAACTTATATTTATTTTTGCAAATTTTGAAAATAATAATAAGAATTCTTAACTGTAACAAGGGGTGAAACACCACTAAGCTTTGATGGAAAGGACTGCTACTATTGGAAGGGAAGAATGAGACATTTCATGGAGTCTTGGGATGTAGACATGTGGGACATTGTCCAAGAACGCCCATACATCCCAACCAAAAGGGACTTAGTAGGAGTTCTAGAAGTAAAAACTAAAGAAGAATGAAATTCAAACAAGAAGTAAAGGTATTTGCTTAATTTTAAAGAAAAATATTTCCTTTTGTTGTATTATACAAAAATGAGTATGAAAAAGTTGTTGGCTATAAGACAACCAAATAGATATGACGTACACTCAAAGTTAGCCCATAAAAGGACTAACCAAGTAAAGAAGTTCAATATAAACATCTTGGCATGCCAATATGAATTGTTTAAGATGGAAGAAGATGAATCTATTGAAAAGATGTTTGATAGATTCATTATCATCATAAATAATTTAAAATCTTTACAAAAAGTCTATGATATCTAACATCATATTAGAAAGATCTTAAGAAGCTTACCCAAGTATGGAGACCAAAGGTAACAATTATTTAAGAAGTAAAAGATCTACCCACACTAAAGCTATATGAATTGTTAGGATCTCTTAAAGTCCATAAGTAGGACATCATTGATAAAATTCATCCTAAGAGAGGGAAAATAATATCTTTGAAAATAATTACTTCATTAAGTATATTTTCGCATCAACAAGTAGACTAAGAAAAAGAAGATAGAGATACTAGTTTTAGAGAAAAAGATGAATCGACTTTCTTTTCAAGAAGAATCCAAAGGATGAGGTTCAAAAGAAGGAATAAAGGAAGAAAGTTTTTTCAAAACTAAGGTACATGATACGAGTGCAACAAACCTTGTTACTACAAGTTAGAATGTCCACTACTAAAGATAGGGCATGTTAATAAGAAAAAGGGTAATGATGGCTTCATGAAATGATAATGAAAAATCTTCATTAGAAGAAGAAGAAGTCCAAACCAACCTCTACCTCATGGCAAATGGATCAAAAACATTAGAAAATTAGGTAAGTGCTTATGAATTCCCCAATAGTAATGATTATAAAGATCTTGAGTATGCATTTGATAATCTATTAGTTGATTCAAACACTCTTGGTAAAAAATTAATGCATTTCACTCAAGAATAAATTATCAAAAGCTAAAAAGGAAAATGATTTACTAAATACTCAAATGTATAGTCTTATGAATGCTAATTATGATTTACACTATTTTTATTTACATATATCAATTAGTGTAGAACAATTTGAAATAAAATCATTTGAGAAAGATAAGCTTGTGAAAGAAAACAAATTTTTAAAAGAAACGATTAAACAATTAACTCTTAATCTATCCATGTTTGCCAGTAGTTCAAAAGAATAAGATATGTTATTTTTCAACTCAAGAAGTACATATGATAAAACTGATTTAGGATACTTTGATATACCTTGCATGCTTGAACCTACTAAAAGAAAGGTAGAGAAATGTACCTATTGTAACAAGAAAGGCCACAAAGTTATTGCATGTTACGTAGGAAAAGAGTTTTAGGGAAGGAACCTTTCAAAGAACCAAACAAGTAATGGATTTCTAGACATTATTCTTCATATGTATGATCCTATCAAGATAAGAAGGACAAGGAAATTGATCCAAGATGATGGTATCAACAAGTGGATAAGGGAAAAGAAAAACTCCCCTTCTTTGATTAAGGAAGTAGAATGAAGAAAGTTTGTTACCCAAAAGTGACAATTTCCAATACAAAAGTAAAAGGATTAGCAAAATGAAACACTACTACAAAAGTGGATATAATTCAATCCTTTAGCAAATCGATGACTAGAAGGACAAAAGGAAACCAAATAAGAAAAACGATTCAAAAAAGAACTAAAATTACCAAGAAAACCAAATGTTTTTGTAAAAATTTTCCAAATGAAACTACACAATATTTTATTAAAGAAGCTACTTTGTGAAAATCGTGTAGTCATAAACTATTTGTGAAAAAGATTTTTCATCTTGGTAAAAAGATGTTCAAGTAAGGTTATAAGGTTTCTAAATGATACTTTAAAAGCAATCTCTTGATAAAAACAAAAAGCAAAGTAACTTTTGAAAGTAAAATAAAGAAACTATACATATTACATGTAATCTTTCAACAAAAAAACAAATTATTATAGAAAAAAGAGTCCAAGAAAATAAGGAGAAGTCTTTAAAGGGAACTAGAAGGAAAAAAAGAGACAAAAAAAGTTTTTCAAGAAATTAGAAGCATAGAAGTTCTAAAGAAGAAAGAATAAAAAGGGAGGCTTAGAAAGATAAGAAGATCTTCAAGTATGTGCAACTTTACTCAACTTTAATTGTGTTTAATTTTTGATTAATTTTGTGAGTAGATTAGCTAATGTCTTAGTTAAGTCCAAATCAAAAGAAAAACCTAACTTCTAAGGTCCTTGAGGCCATAAAATGAAATATTGGAAGGTAATGGAAACCTTTGATATGTGTTTTGAAGAATTAGAACAAAGCTTCAGAAGAGGAAGGCAAATAGATATTGTTAATACTTTCTTTCTATTTCCTCAATTAGGAAAAACATTATTAGAAAATAAAGAGTTTCACTTCGACTTTCTTAAATATAGAAATGTTTTTCCTTTGGGCTTTATGTTACAATTTTGCAACAATTCTTAAATTAGTAATAATGTCATTGCTAAAAAAAGTTTACTTTAATTAAGTTAAAAAAGGGAAGATAAAAAGAGGAACCTGCTATGAAAGGTAAAAAATGCTAGTTAAGGTTTTTAATTTTTTAAAACCTTACTAAAGTTTTCTCTCTCGACTCACTATCTTTTCGAGAATCAAATATTGGATTACTCATCTTCTCAATTGGTTATCCCATATTTCTTATAAATTAGGAACAACCCATCACCAATTACATTTTCTAAATTCTACCTCTCTCTCATATTTGCTTATGATAAAAAAACCTTTGCTTAAAAGATAGTAGATATGGATTTTTTCAATGAGTCTAATGATAATGATAATGCACCATCCCCTTACAAGAATTTTCTAATCCCTTATCTTTTTCTTTTGATGAATCTCTTGGAAACTCATAAAGGGAATTTGAGAGTGTTCTTAATATTAAACCAATTAGTATAATTCTTCTACCTACTCATGATCAATCCAAAAAGTCTTCTTCAACTACAAACAAAGGAGTCAAGATAAGAGGAAAAAAAGTATTAGAAGTTGGAACAAAAAGAAAAAAGCAAGAAAAAAAGGAATCATCTTAGGGAATAAGGAAATTTATTCCCAAAAAGAATTAGTAGACAAAGGAAAGAAAAGAAAGGAAAATTGGATCTAATGAAGAGGCCAAAAATATTTTCAAGTTTAAAGGCATGTGGGATTCCTTTCAAGATTGGAAAATTAAAGGTGTAATACATAGGGGCTACTACAAACTTAATGAGATTGAAAATGAAGGGTGGCTAATGAAAGGTCACATCATCTATGAAAGATGGAAGAACTTTTTTGATATTTAAGAACCAATATAGCTTAGGCTATGAGAGCATTTTATGCTTTTGCTTATAATGCTAGGGATGGGAATGATACTAGCCTTATGATGGTAATTTTCTTAATGCTAATGTGTTGGTTGACCTAGAAAGACTTGTTAGCTATCTAAATTTTCCTAAAAGGAATATTGACCTATTTCATAGTGTCTGGTTAAAGAAGGTAAAAACTACAAGGAAGGATGTTGTGATATGCTTCATAAGAAAGGGTAACAAGGAAGTTAAGTCTAAAGATCTTCCTTTAGTGGCAAGGATCTTGCACAATATGTGCAAACATGCTATCATGTTATAAGGCAGAATATTTGAGAAAATAACAAATCAAGATTTGTTGGTACTGTACTTCTTTCTTGTAGAGGAAAAGAGGAAGTTGGACTTAAACTACCTCATAGTGAAATACATTTGGTGGAACATGGTGTTTATTAGAAAGCATGCAAGTTTATCTTATAAGATACTACTAACCAAAGTGTTTGATACATGTGGAGTTCATTTAGAAAAGGAACCAAAGGATAAAAATATTGTATGCTTTGGAAAAGAAAATTTGAAGAAGATGAGGCTTGGAGTGTCTCCAGAAGCACACAAAAAAAAAACCAAAAAAATAGGTAGTTGAAGAAAGAGAAGAGGAAGAAGAAGTAAAGTTAGAAAGAACAAGCAAAAGGAGACAAGAAGCCTAAAGTAGTAAAAGAAACTACATTTGAGGAAGATGTTTCTTTCAAAGAATGGAGGAGCAAGAAAAGGTAAAATAAGCCTATTCTAGAAAGGGGATCGACTAATGTTATAAAAGTTAAGAAGGAAACTTCTAATAAGTAAAAAGAAGAATACCTTGTTGAAACTACTTTTGAAGGAAGGACAAAAGTATGTGAAGAACGTTCCAATGCAAACCCAATGGAAAAAGTTTTTATTCTTTATTATGAATTAGAAGAAGCTTTTAGGGTACTAAAAGAGAAAATTTCCTTTATTGTAAAGTTATTCAGCAAAAAGAAAATATAAGGATTAGTAATGACAACTCAAGAAGAAGAGCAACTAGGGAAAGTTGTCAAGAATACCACTCTAGAAGTTGACCTAGAAGCATAATTAGAAAAAATAGTCTTCTTTAAAAAAGAACCTTTAACAAAAAGGATGTAGATATAGTTGTAGTAGAAGAAGAAGATAAAACTACAAAAGCTAGAAAACAACAATAGGTGAAGAAAGAACAAGAGCTAAGGGTTTAAAAGGAAATACTAAACCTACAGAAGCATAAATAAAAGATAAGTTGAACAATGATGATAAAAACTACTTATCATTGTCCTTTTTATCTTAATATTGCTTCTAAATATCCTCTAATAAGTGGAACTCTATCTGTGTGACCTACACAATAGTAATGAGGCTTGAGAAGACTATAGAGTTGCATCTTTTAGATGAGAAGGAAAAGATTTCTTCTCAAGCAATAAACAAGAGTATTGGGAAAGTGGGAAATAAGGGTGAATTAGGAAAACCTGTACAATGGTATAAATAAGGTTCTTAAACTCAAATGTATATGGATTTGTTTAAGAATGTGTAATTCTTGATTAAGAAAATCACATATTAGGCAACCTCTGTTCTCTTCCTTACTTTAGAAGGATATGTTTGGTTTACCCTTTGATTTCTTACTAACATATTTGCCTAGTAAGAAAGGCAAAATACTATAAGATCTCCTTAAGTATGATCAATCTCCCATTGAAAAGAAACCTAGTAAGAGAATGATTGAACCATCTCTAGTACAAATGTAATGTGAAATTGTATCCTTAGATAAGCTAAATTAGAAAATTAGGAAAGATTAGAAGAAACAATTTCAAAATTCATTTGTTATTCATGATGCAGTTATCCAAGTGGCTAAAAGGCAAGATCAATTCTACTATTAGTTTAACATTGAAGTTCTCCCTAATCTAGTTTCACAAGCAACACCCTTTCCTTATCAAGATCTTCATATCCAACCACTTCAAACTCCTTCTTAATCAAACTAGTAAAAAAAACTCCTTATCTTCTATTTAGAGTTATTAGTTCCTATCTTTTTTGACTTATGACAAAAGGGGGAGAATAATAGAAGAAAAATTAGAAGCAACACAAGAATTATGTAAGAATAGATTAAGATTTTGTTTTGTAATGCTTCTCATTATTGTTTTGAATGGCTTGATTATGTACTAATGCTTATTTTATCGATGAGAATCAAGGTTAGTCTTTCCATCATGATACTTGCTCATATGAATGAAACATAACATAATAATAAATACCTATATCTTTTATGATACAGGTATGTATACCCTTAATTATCCCATACTTCTAGTGGTAGCTACACTATTATATATATATATATATATATATATATGTATATGTATATGTATATGTATATGTATATGTATGTATGTAAAAAAATTACTCATGAAATAATGAATGTTAATAATAATTAGTTATAATAATAGTTAAAAGGAATAATATAGGAAATAAATTTTGAGACAATGAGTGTCAAATTGCATTTAGTAAATTTTTAATGTGTGCAAAACGTTTGAACTTTTTTTATTCAAATCAAAGACCTTAAGTCAATTTTGATACATATGAAATCGTTTTCCAAGTTTCATTTGATTTAGATCCTTGTAGTTCAAATTGCATAAAAAAAAATGTTTTCTAAAATTCCTTCGATATGCTAAGTTCTAATGTGCTTATCTCATAAGTTGTATAAGCTTGTAGGATGAAACTAAAGCCCACCAATCCTATTTTTGTGTGTACTTAATATATTTTGAGGTTTACTAAAGAAGAGATCTTGTTTGAAAATTTGTTTGTTAACCCTTGACTCTTAAACAACATCAAGCCTATCCCAAACAACTTTCAGTATATTTACTTTCTCATACTGGTAACTATCTCAAATATGATACTTCATCATAATACAAATGTGAAAAGATCTTGTATTAGTAATAGTCCTAAGTGAGACAAAATTAAATTAAATATGAGTATGTTCTCTCATCTTAGTAACAATCTTAAGTGCAAGGCAACATATGAATAAAAATTTCTTGCACTAGTAACAACCCTAAGTAGAAGATAATACATAATTGCAAAATCATGCGGCAATGATAACCATTAAGTGCGAGACAATACGTATATAATCAATCATCAAATCAATAATCACAATTTCATTTCAATTACTTATTAAAACCATTCTCTTGGATTACCGAAGATAAAGAAGTCATCCTACCTCAAGTGACTTTTGCAAGTGTTCTATTATTGGTCAAGGTCTACCATAAGCATCCGCTACCAGTAAAAGTTCTCCTGTCTAAATTCACATTGTTCAACTATGATGAATAATGTAGTTATTAAATTTTATTATAGAATATTAAGGAGGTTTCACTTGAAAATTTTAAATATTTTAATTCAACTATAAATTCATCAATTTTCTCATTTCAACATACAATATTAAAATTACAATTTATCCAAATTTGGAAATTTATGAAAGTGTCCTTTTGTCATAATAAACTATAAAAACAATCACGGATACTTCATAATGTATAAAATCAAGTAAAATTGCAAATTCTCAATAAATAATATCACAATATATGATTCTTGATCAAAATAGAATTCCTCCGGTGCACAATTCAGCATTTTGCCCTTAATTTCATTTTCTCACAAAATAAATGAATTTTACTTTAAAAATTATGAAATATAAGAGATAAATTCTAAAATTTTATTTTTCAATTAACTTATTCCAAAAAGAACATAATAATAATTACACATTTAACCATTTTGAGAATTTATTTGAAAATTTCTCCAAAACTAGCTTAGTTTAGCTTCTTTTTCTAACACTCGCTTTAAAAAAAAGTTATGAACTATAAAAAAATCGTTTTGTTTAAAAATTTCTATGGCATTAATTTTAATATTATACTTGAGCATCATTTAAATTTTTACTCAGTTAAAAATATTTATTTTATATTTTCTACCAATTAATTTATCACAAAACTTCTAAATTAATGCTCTTTTTTCAAGTTCTATAAATCCCACAAAAGAAAACAGTAAGGTACACGCATAAAATTTCAAAATATGCAACAAGCTTCATCATAAAATTTTACTAAATCGTTTTTTAAGTATTGTCAAGCATTTTTTTATGGTTTTAGGTCACACACTTTCTTAAATAACCATAATTCACCAAAATTAATTTGAGGGCAGCAATCCACCTTCTCAAAAAGCCACTTAATCAACCAATTTTATACAAAATTCTCATGCCTCATAAGCATCCAAAGTTATGCTTAACATACCAAATCTAAACCAACAACATACAAAAACTTATAAGAATATCTAGGCACATAATAAAAATCCATAAAAACATGTTTTTCTCTAACAATAAAATATAAGTCTTAAATCATCAAGAGAACAAAAAAAAAATCATATTTTAAAGAAACAACCACGAGAAACTAAATTTGACCTTTTTAAAACCTAAAACACCATTAATATTAAACTAACTATCTTCTAAAATCAAGCAATTTGGTCAATACAAATAAAAAGAAAAACGTAAGACATCCTTCATTGCCATTAACAAGGGAAGGACAGTAATTTAGATTCATTTTGGTGATTTTGTGAGAAAATCTCCATAAAGGTAAATACCTTTCTAATTCTAAGGAAGCTTTCTTGGTCGCGTACTTTTGAAATTGAATTAAATAACTCTATTTTAATCAACAACTTCCAAATTATTTACAGATTTTACAGGAATATAATTATAATTAAAAATTATAATTATTCTCATCAATTTCTCAATTGTTTGCTCACTTTTATTACTACACTGTCAATTTGTAATGTAGTCTTGGTTTCAGCATATTTTTTTTTTTACTAAAACTTGCGGAAAGTTTTACGCATAATTACTTATTTAAATTTTTCACAAAAATAAATTTCATTTTTTCTTTTATTTTTATCAATTCTTTAATAAAACATTTAGAAATGTGAGTGCTAAAATGCTTAGTCAAGAATGGAATCTCTTCTAATATCATTAGAAAGCGATTACTTGAATAAGCATTGTATAGTATTATATATATATATTTTAAAACAAATAGTTTGGTGTGTGCTTCATAGAAAGTGTTGCCTTATATAATTTTTTCTTTTTTGAAAGAACATAATTTTTTCTTAAAAATCAAACACTTTCATACAACCTTTATTTAATTTAGCATTGTATGATTTTGGACACTATACAACTCTTATTTAAACAAAGGTACTATATATGATCCACGTTCTTTAATACAACGCTTTTCCCAAAAAGCACTCTCTAACTTACCTTCTATTTTGGAGTAGTGCATTGTCCGTTATGATATTTTGATGTTCTGATTCATGTAATAATGATCCAACTAGATTGTTCTTAAAAGATGTTAGCAAGACAAATAAAACCTTAACTAACAGTTTGCCTCGACTGTTTATTATTAAAATGATGTTATTTATCAAATATTCATAAAAGTCCTTGATATGATAAGAAAATAATTCCTTTCACTTTCAAAATTGTTTCTGTAATATTCCTTTTTTAGAGTCTAACAAGAGATTCATAATAAATCTTACAAAGGAGAGAAGAAAACAAAAACATGTAAAAAAATGTTGAAGCATATATTATAGGACATAAGATCCTCTTTCTTTACATCCTATGCTTTCATTTACTTTTTACCTTACTGAGGACAATTCGTAGTTATAATTTCTTTCTCACACTTTAATTATAACTAAAAAGGGTGTAGAGATAGAGTGTATAATAGTAGGTTATCAAATTTTAAAGTTTCCTTTCAATTCATATCATTTTACTATTTTTTTTATTATCATTTTTAGTTAGTTCTAGAAAAAGTATAAAAGATATAAAACACGTGAAATATAATTTTCGTTGGTAGATCACAACAAGTGGAGGAAGGGATTGATTCATACGCAAAAGTAATTAATTGAAAACTATATTTTCGTGTGTTATCAATTTGGCACAGGTTCATATTCTAACTGCTATTTTTATGGTGAAGTTACGAGGAATATTTTGTTCCTTCAAAAAGAAAAAATAAAAAAGGAATGTTTCGTGCTAGTTGTGACGAAGGAATTTTCTTTTTAAACGCTCTAGAACTTGACAGGGATTAATTTTGTTGCGTCGGACTTAATGTGCCATGAATGGCATAAATAGGCACGGCAACCATCAGGTCAAGACGGGGTTGGTTCTCCCCATTTTTATTTTCATAATAAAAGGCTGAATGGATACGAGTTTGTGTATAAAAAAATATAGTATAACATTTTAATATTTTTATTTTTATTTTTATAAAATTTATCGATTCTAGAAAAATTTAGAGATAACCTATCACATTATTTTTATAATTTTAATTTATTTATATATTTAGATCTTTGGCATATAGTTCATACCATCATATTCCCCTTTTGAAAACGAGTCAGGCTCTGATACCACTTTGATTAGAAATCACTCTATAAGGAAACAAGAGTAGTCCCTCAGGTCTTAACAGCGCCTCCATGGCT
>JAMLFT010009850.1:0-12359 GCA_026544285.1 Pachyrhizus erosus
AAGACAAAAATAAAAGAAATAAAGAAAAATAAGAAAATATAATTATAAATAAAAATTATAAAACAATTATGCACAAAAATGATTTAATTAACATAAATTAAAATTATTTAGAAACTTCGTAACTAGTTTCTATCAATGGTACCAGAAACTTGATGGGCAAAATATGATTGTACAAGGACAAGTGTATCCTATGTAGTAGTACCGTGGACTCAACAGTCCAAATATTATATCCTAAAAACCAGTTGTATTCCTAAATAGTTTAAATTGCATTAAATCAAATAATTTGAAATTTTTATCTTGTGTGAAATTGGTTTGAAGTGTAATCAATCTTAAAAAAATGATTAAGAGAACAAGTAGTAAAAATTAATAAAAATCCTAACAGATTAAGAAGCCTAAAGTTAGTAGTTTAGATTCGTCTTTACGTTCTCCTTAACTTTCTATTTCAATTAAATCTCAATTATCTAATCAATTACTAATCTTTTATCTTTAAATGATAATAAAAAAAATTTATGTTCTTAGAATCCTCTTCTTTCTAATTCATTATGTTATTGCACATTAAATCTTGAATTAAAAATAATATTAAGCACAAGGAGGTTAATTAACAGTTGTTAATGAAATTAGATATTTCAAGATGAGTTTATTCATACAAATCTTATGAATCCTATTATTTCATAAGTCAATCAATTAACCATTTTTTTATCATAACAATCAATTTGAATATCATATTAATTAGTAAAATTAATAATAAAAATAATATAGTAATATAATTAATGAATAATTAAAAATTTTATTTTAATAAAAGGGATAATGTTCATAAATAAGTTCTACATCACAATCCTAACTTCAGAGTTTAGCTAGTCATGAGTGTTAAAAAATATAAACAAAACAAAAAAAGTAATAAAAACATTAAGAAGAGAAATATTTATAAGAATTAATCCTCATAATGTTTCTCTTCCTCCTCTTAATTCGTTGTCTCCTCAAGACTTTCCAAAACGCTAAAAAAGAAAGGAAAAATTTTAAAACTTAGAAAAGATTAAAATTCAAAAGTTAAAAAATCCTTAGAAACTAAAACTTTAAACTATTTATAGACAATAACATATTTTGTCTTATAGGAATATGGACAATCTTATACTTAAAAGTTTGGAATACCAATCATTCTATATGTCCCGTACATGATGTTATGCTTAATTTTCGAGACAAAGTTTAACATGCATAGTCCTATGTACAGTTAAACACAAAGTCATGACCATTTTATATGTCACATGCATAGAATTGTACTTAGTTTGACATACACAATTTTATGTTTAGTTAAGTATATAATTATACTTAATTGTCCAGAGTCAATTTCATATTTTTTTATATTTTTTTCACGCCTTTAATAATTTTTAAAATTTATAACAATTTAACATAAATTAGATTAAAATAAAAAATTAAAATACATATAATAATCAAAACTACGTAAAAACTCCCATAAAAATTGAGACTAAAATAAAATTTATCATTGTCTAATATGGGTTTAGATCACTCTTGCAAGTTTTATCTCTAACCTCTCTCTAACAAGAATATAAACCATTAACAAATAAAATAGAAAAAATTAAAAATTAAAAAAAAAATATAAAACATATTATTTTGGAGATTACTTTATCTCGTAAGTTAATGTTATTTATTCAAAATAACAGTGACGTGAAAACAACTATTATGAAAGTAATGTTCGCTTTATTTCTTTAGTTAAGATTACTTGTTAAAAATAACATTAACTTAGAAGCAATTATTATTGAAGTTACACAGGCTATTATTATGATACACAGGCAAAAGAGAACTGTCCTAAAGGCACCAATCTTAATAGTTAAAACTAACATGTACAATTAACTCCGATATACTGAAGAGTAAACTTAAACAAATAAACACTTAATCACATCCAGCTATGTGGCCTTTCACGTAACATCTAACAAACCTACAAATTTTTAAGCCAGTAAGACACATACATGAAGACCCTTCTCAGGTACACATAACAAAACTCATTTTCGTGCTTTAATTTAAGTTTGCTTTCTGACTTGATCATCAAAACCTATGCAGGTGCTGTCATTGGAGCCAATCATCATAAAAACACGCGAATCACTGTGCAAGCTGTAGAAATCTTCCTCCTCGTGAACACCACACAATGCATTTCAATTCCATTTCTCTACCTGGCACTGGACACCCGTAAACAAAACTCACCTAAAAAAATGGGTAACCACTTCTAAAACTCACTTCATGAGTCATACTAGAGAATTGGAAAACACAAGAAATTCTTACTCATGTAACCTCTCATTCCAAAAAGCAGTTCTCATTTTATTTGAGAATCATGCTACAACTCATCTTTTTATGACATGAAAATCTTGCACAAAATTCGTTGAACTATATACACAGACAACTGAAAAGATTTCAATTCGTCGGCTTTCTGTCTGAAGATAACAATGATTAAAATGAACAAATAACAAATCCATTGAATCTTATCCTAAGTTGGGATGCTGCAACCCTTCATCTCACAGAAACCAAAATCGGCCAATATGCCTGCAATTAAGTGCCCTTAGTTAGTTAATTTAATTCCATGGACATTTTGAAAGTACACAAAAGATCATGCTTACATGTGTATATAGCTAGAAAACATGAACTTACCTAATAAGCTCTAAAAACTGCTTCAGTTGCTGATTTAAGCGTTATGTTAGAAACGTTAGTTTGGTCTGGGAAAGAGATTGAGTAAATTTTAGATATGGATTATAATTTCAGGATGTAGAAATGTAAATTTTAAATATTTTTGTGACAAGAAGAAAGGGTCAAATATTATGCTTACTAAGGGGTGTTTTTTGTACGAAAAAACATGCCCCAATAATAATGTAGCAAAGTATGAGGACAATGCCTTTCATGTAGTGAGAAGTTCCGTCCTACAAAGATATATGGAAGAAATATTAAATCAAGATATATACCAAATCTAACTGTGATGTTTCGACCAATTGAAATGATTGAATATAAGTATACCTGTAATGTGAAGGCTGTGATTATTATTGCCAAAGCAAGAGAACCTGTCTCTAGGAAGTTGAAGTTAAGGTCCATTTTGATACCCCGAATCCAAGCAACAATCACACATATGGGAACCTATATTGATCTCAAGTTTTCTTAATGAAAACTTTTATTAATCAAACAACAAATTTGAATGGATGCATACATTTAAGGTGAATGCTTACCACAAACATGCTAATTTGAGTTGAAGAACCCAAGGAAACACCCAATGAAATGTCCTGCAGTAACATCATCAGCTTAGTCTCAACTCAAGGAATTAAATCACATGCCCTCTTTGTTTCTCCAGTTACAAAAGTATACGAATTTCATAAAACTATTAAAGTTGGTACCAGTTTGTTCTTGAAAGCAAATATGATTGCTCCTGCATGTTCAGTTGCATTGCCTACTATTGGAAGCAAGATTATGCTGAGGAAGCTAACAGACAAACCCCATGAATCAGATGCATCCTGTTCAGAATCACATTTTTCTCATCACTATTGGCATTATCATAATATAATAATATAGTAGTATAAAGAAGCACCGTGTGTCTCTCTATATTTAAAAAATAAATAAAAATAACATAAAGAAACAGATGATGGAGGTTAAATACTAATGGACGGTTTACTGAATGTAATTGGAGGTGTGGGTGGAATGTAATTGGAGGGTGTGGCTTTGTTTGAAGAGTGTAATTAACAGGAAAGTAGAACAAGACAGGAAACAAAAAATAAATAATAATAATAAAAGGATAATGGGAGAGAAATTCGATTTGGGAGGTAATTATAGAGATAAAATAAGAAAAAATATGTTCCTTCCAAAATTTTATATTCCTATTTTAAATTGTTATAGATTACAAATTTAATTAAAATGTATTGACATATATATATATAGACTAATATTTATTTTTTGTGATCATCTAATCATAATTAGATATTATCGATAAGTTTTTTAATTTTTATATTAATTACTCTAAAAAATCATGTTTAAACTGATTTTTAGTTAATTAATAGTGTAAATATTTGTTTAGTGTATAAAAAAGAAACTCATTTATTATTATCAAAATAGAACTTTACATCTTTGTGTTTGACAAAAACATTTTCCATAACCGGTCCAATAGTGAAAAAGAATATTTCCATTTCAAAAACTAAAAAGAAGTCAAATACCTCAATTGTTTGCACCACATATTCAGACAGCAAAGCAATCATCACAGTCATCCCAACCAGCCAAGCAAACCCACTCCAGAATCCTGTCACGGCTTCTTCTGAATCTTTGTCACCCTCTTCATTGTCTTCCTACAAAATGCATGATGGTAAATAATTTATTTGAAAAAAGGAACAAGATAAAATTATTATTCTAAATCATTCTGACAATTGAAATTATTGGATTTCATTAGTTTTTTCAAAAAAAAAATTGAAAAATAATCATTGTGTTTGAAGCATCAACTGAAACTTAC
This sequence comes from Pachyrhizus erosus, assembly GCA_026544285.1. Lineage (NCBI taxonomy): Eukaryota > Viridiplantae > Streptophyta > Magnoliopsida > Fabales > Fabaceae > Pachyrhizus > Pachyrhizus erosus. The sequence continues at coordinate 4,490 of JAMLFT010009850.1, forward strand.
AAAAAAAATTATTTTCATGTATCTGAAAATCTAAAGCCTGTGATTATTTCTTAAAAGTCTTAATTTTCCCCAAGAAATCGTTATAATCACTCCAAATTTCACTATCGCTCTTCGTACCCTTTTTCATAATTTATTTGTAAATTTTTTTTTGTTGTCATTGTTATTGCATTCAAACAGAATTAATTATCTTAAAAACATTATTTTAACAAATTTACCTAAATAAAAACTGATTCCTGTTATAAAAATAATCAAATTTTCACAACTGACCCAACAACACACCTAATTAAACATTGACACAAATCAGAATCACAATTAGCTTTAACATCTCAAAATCAAAAGGAGTATGCATACATCTTGGGCTTCAAATAGTTGCCGGTTAGTCCACAGTTGGAAGACAAGGTAGGCACAATATGCAATCACCATAACAATGCTAGCAACTCTTGACAATTGCAAAGATGAGTCTGCATTGTCAGCTGCAGAGGCACCGCCATAATGAAACAACATAGGCAGCAAGTAACACAGCAATGCCACAAGCAGCATAAGCAAGTTCATATCTGCCTGTCTCTGTAAGAAAATTACAAGACATTCAACCTCTTAATTAACACTAGCCCATATTTCACTATAAAGAAGATAAATAACCAAAACTATGCAATTCAGAGGTAAAAGTTCTCAATGGAGTGCAGGGCCATACTCTATCATATTTTTGTTCCTGACTAAGGTTTGCAAGGCCACCACATAATAGAGAGGTTCCAAGAACTAGAAGAAGATTAGAAATTATGGAACCCAGGAGAGAATATTTGACCAAAGCAATTTTGTTATGGCTAAGGGCAAAAATTGCTATGATGAGCTCTGTAGCATTCCCACATGTTGCATTCAAAAGTCCTCCCACTATGATTCAATAAAGTAAAAAGGTTTAGTAACACGACAATCAATTGTACTCCTACAATTTCTAAAAGCTTCATTTCTATTTCCAACACTGATTTGACCAGTTGAAATCACATGGTAATTCGTCTCAATAACCAACTTTTACCACAGCATTTTGTATGAAGACAAAATCCAAATAAGAGAGATTATTTAACAAGCATTGATATCCTTTTATTTTATTTTTTCTACAGTAACATGTGAGGAAAAATTCTTCTCTAATTACTTACTGAAACTTCAATAGAAGAGAGAAAGACACAAGATACTTGTAAAAGCTACCGTTTTTCAATAGAAAAAGTAAAAGACAAAGTATATGTGAAATTTACCGTTTTTTAGATGTAAATAGAAAAACATAAAGTGCTTATGAAATTCATTTCACATTTCATAAATACTTTGTGTTTTTCTCTTTTTTATCGGAATTTTTTCAGTAGACGGAGAGGATCTCCACTCAACAATGTGATATTATTTATAGTCCAAATTAAAGAAAAATGACTAGTAAAGTATATTGCAGAGAACTTTCCAAATTTACTTATAGTACATTTGTGGATTCATACACACCTGCAGGACCAGTGTAATAAGCAACCTGTCTGCCAAATTTGAAGTACCAAATACCAAGGGAGCAAACAAAACAAGAATCAGCATACAAACATAAAAGGGTAAAAGAATGCAATAAAAAAGGTAAAAGAAAAACAAAAAAAATAATTGAACAAAAATATAACCTCACAACTAACAATGGTTTCCTTACTCTGTCAAGAAGCTGACTCGTTCAGCAAGTGGGGTAAGCCCAATTAAACTCAACGCAAAAACCCAAGACTGTACGAAATAAAAGAGAGTTCAGGGTCATATCATCCCATAATGTAACATTAACAACCTCAATTGACAAGTCATAGCAAAATCCAACTTACATTATACAGTTTCTAGAAATACATTTATGCATTCTATAATATTGTCAGAAATTCACGTTATAGATACCTTATATTATTTCTTTTTCCCCTTTAATAAAAAAAGTATCCCAAGGACACATGAACGATCTCGTCACACATAATTGTAAGACTAATTATCAAAAGTGGTTGTTATGAAATACATTTTAATGAACATGGTAAAATAAATATTACTCCGTGATTGGGTAGATAGAAATATTAGTGGATTAACTTTTTGTAAACCCTGCTAAAATTATATAAATTATTTTAAAATTAATATATATATATATTTATAAAGTACTGCCGTCATCCTCGATCGTTAAAAGGATCCGTCCTTGGATAAAAAGAATAATTGACCAAAAAAATTATACAAATTTTATTAAAAAAATGTCAAGATTCTAAAAGAGAAAAAAAAATACAAATAAGGATGCATTTGATCAGAAAAAAAAGGGAAAATTGACTTTTAAAACAAAAAATTTAAATTTATCTTTAATCCCATTTCTTATTCAAAATTTTGAGCTTTTAATTCCCTTAGTTTTCTTTCTTCTGTAAGTATCAATAACTCAAGAAATTATTATGTCTTTCAGTCTAAAATCCTTATATATATATACGTTCACGGAGATGACCAATATCTATTTAACGTACAATTGAGGCTTTTAATTTACAATAAAAAATTAATAAAACTCAATTATATGACACAGAAAATTAGTTGGCCAATGAACATTTTCCATATCATATAACAATTTCTCAAGCTGAGAGTTTAAGAATGAAGCAAAGAAATTAAGAAGGAGAACTCACTCTTCCAAAGCCATAGCATTGAGCAAGAATGGCAAGGGGAATAGTAGGGAAAAGAATAGAGAGTTTGGTTCCCAGAATAACCTCTTGTAAATTCGCCAACACGTTTCTAAGGGGACCAGACCGAACCTTAGACACAAGAGTTAGGTCAGATTTCTTGCGCAACGAAGATGATGACATGTTATGTGCTGTTCGGCCATGTTTGGTTTCCCTGCTCAACCCCTTCACGTGCCTCCCATTCTCCACCACCCCTTCCTCATGAAGATATTCTGAAGCCATTTTTCTTCACCTGAAATTATGTTGTAGTGAATGACAAAGCAAAATATATATAGATACGACAACGTGGCACCATAATGTGTTAATGACTTGACACACGTAAAGCAAGGACAGTCACTTGTCGACGGCAACTTCCAGTTAATTAGGTACCTATTTTTCACACATAATTATCATACACAATAATACAGAAAAAATAATCATCTTTATATTAAATTTTATTTCTAAGTAAATACTTTTTTTTAAAATTTGTAAAACTTACACGTATCCTAAATTTTTAGAAAATTCCATATTTCGTCCCTATACTCGAATTCACCATAATATAAAATTAAATAAAGAAAGAAAGTCGGACACTGAAAAAATACTAATATATACCTATAAATCTAGTTCAAAGTATATATACAGCATCAATTAACTTAAAGATATAGTTTAATCCAACGTTGAATTTTATAATATAAATGTGTAGATTTGATTTAACTTCATGAACTAATTATCAAAATAAGATAGATTATTAAATTCAAAATAGGGTAAGTCGAGGATGAGAATTTCTAAATGTGGATGTCGTTGTTCCTATATTTTTTTACTTAAGAAAATTTTTAATATTTTGGATGTCGTGGGTCTATCACTCTAATTTCTTCACAACATGTTCATAAATTTGGTTGGTTACACAACCTAATCCGCTTTATTCCATACAAAAAATGTGTAGGGCCTCACACATAATTCTTAGCCATACAATATCTTACAATATATTGCTATCAAATTCTTAGCTGAAGGTACGTCGGATTGTCAGTTAGTGACTATAATTTAGTGGAATCATGAGCTGGCATGATGGTGAGTATTGCTAGCTGAATTTACTTCAAATAGGAGGGTGAAAGGAGCTATTGTAACAAGCATATATGGATCAAGACTTTTTATTCAGATTTCTATGGTTGTTCAACTTTGAAGGATCAAGCTTTTGTTCTCCACAAGCTTGGGTTATAAAGTTTGAGCCAACAAGGCTGGCAACAATTTAGTAACTCTAGAGAGCTTTACTATGGATTTGAGGAACAACTCATTTTGCACTGCTTTTGATGCATGTGCACAGTGATTGATCGATAAATTGTATGTTATGGGATAGAACTCAAATACATACATAAATTTGTGGGCACATTATGGGATAATACTTAAATACATTGATTTTGGGGAAATTTTTAAAATTATGGGCACATAACTGTTTATACTATAATTCAAATCATGGGGAAAATTTATAATCATATATGTATATTTTATTAAAAAATTAAAATTAGTGGAAGCAATTATTCCCAAAACGCATCATGTAAATCCGTCAACGCAAATGCAGACCGTGTAAGATTGTTGATTTCAGTTTGAAGGGTAAGCTTTCATTTTTTCATTTTACTCTGGTTGTGGTTTCAAGTATTAGATTTGTTTTTTCTATTATTATTATTTATCTTCGTGAGGATACATGCATAACATCTTTTACGCTAGTCTTTGACATGTCTTGTGTTAAGGTTAAGCTTATTTTTAATAATAAAATTTATTTGCTTATAAAATAAAATGAGCTAGCCTTGTCATCCTCCATTGTTCAAACTTCAAACTGAATAGTTAACGTAGAGCTAAAATTAATTAAAATTTCAATATTTTCAACTGAAATTAAATTTGAGCAAATTAATTAATAAAAATCGAGAAAAATTAAAATGAAATAATTCAAAAAATAAAGTATAATTCTTAATTACATGAATGAAGTTTAAAATGATTTCATCCTGATCATTAAAGATTTGCAAAATATGTGATTTCCTAATTAAGCCATGTAAGCCAATGTTATCGAAATCATTAGTCACCATCGATACAAAGTACAATAGTAACGGAAGAAAGTACAAGTACCAAGCATTGTATAGTCGTACAATATTAAATCTTGGATTCATATATATTCTTTGTAGTTTAATTTTTGAACTGTATGCATCTTGGATTCAAATCCTTCATGAAAACTAAAGTTCATCATTGTTAAGTCACAATTGTGTGTTTGGTTGTACGAAAAAAAATAGAAGAAATAAAATAAAATGAAATTTAAAAAATTGAATTAAAATTATTTAGTAAGTAAAAAATAAAATATATAAAACTCGTATTGAAATTCAAAAATAAAAAAAAATGTAAGACACACGATGAAATTCAAAAATTTTCACACAATTTCACACATTCAAACACATACACACTACTACACTTTTCACACAATTCTCTTCCTTTCTTCTTTTTTCCATTGTAACTTAATAAGGGGTTACATTAAGTTGATAATAAAAAGAAAAACACAAGGTGAGTACATTTAAATTCTTGCATTTGATAAGAATAAAAGGATTAGAATGGAAAAGATAGATGAAAAATAAAATGAAAATAAAAAGTATTTTGATAAAGTGAAATAGAAAAAACTAATAAGAAAAAAAAATAGAGAGATGACTAAAACTTATTTAGAAATAGAGTGAAAAAGAACTAGTAGGTAACACTATCAATTTTTACTTTATCTCTAAGATATCAAACAATCAACATTATTTCTATTCTCTTAATCATATTTTCATCCAACCAAACACTAATAAAGTACACTCAACTATTTTTTTCTTTTCCAAAAATTATCAATACACACTCATTAGGTAAAAGTCGGAACAAAAACAAAATGCTTGATAAATAATGTAATGTAATAAAAAGAAAGAAGAAAAATAAATAAAAAGTAAAAATTAATAATATTATTACTATTATAACTTATCATCATCATCATATTATTATTATTTGTTCCAATATAAGTTTTTTTAGTTAGGGTTTGGGGCTACCTATCTAGAGCTTCGAGTATGTATTTTTTCTTTAGGAATTACTATGTGGGGATATATAGGTGCATGCTCACAAATAGGTTTATCTTACATTTCTCAAGGATGGTTTCCTAGTATTATGGGTTGAGGTTGTCTTTTAATTTCTTTGAGATAATGGATGAGACAACTAGCATAATGGATAACATTTCAAAATTTTGCTATTGAGGAGTGCCTCACATTATGCATGATTAATAACATAGTCAACATCCAAGATATAAGGGTGCACAACCTCTCAACCTTAAGCATTTAAAAATGAAGAAGCATCCCAAGTATGATTGATGACACAGTCAACATCCGAGCACTACAACATTATTGACTTTTAACAACATTTTTATCATATCATTAATAACATTTAAAAAATGTTACCAATTTATTTCTTTTGTAACATTTAAAAAATGTTGATGATTTTAACATTTTAAAACATTATTAACAACATTTAAAAATTATTATTAATTTGTTCCTTTAGTACCATTTTTAAAATGTAATAGTTAATAATTATGTAACATTCAAGAAATTTTACTTATATATATATTTTTGCAACATTTAAAAACTATGAATATAAATACAAATTAATGTTGTTAGAACATTAAAATATTCAAATTCTTCAACTTGTGATACATAGAGATCAACAATACAATCATTGGTTAAGCAATTATTGCAAATGTAAGCTAGTATCCACATATTTAGTATATGAATTAAAATGAATCTTTAATCATAAATTGTCTATGGGCAACATTACTTGAAGTTTGCATCAAAAACCACATAATCTCATGGGATAAAGAAAAAAGAAATTCATCAAGGTTCAAATATTCAATGTACAAGATACAATATTTTAAGTAACAAATAACTTAAAATAATGTGTTGCCACTCTTGTAATGTACATCAATATAAGCGAAAGAGCCTTGTAAGAATCTAAAACAAACCATAAAAAAATAATGTCATGATTAAGAAAATTCTAAACCTTCATTTTATGATAAAATTGTGAAAGAATCAATAACAACACATATATATTGAGAAATGAAAAGTGTTTTTAAAGATATATGCATAAATGATCACACAATTAATTTATTCTTTAATAATCTACTGTAAATATATGATATATATGAAGAATCTTACATACTTTTGGTCTTATATATCTAATGTACTATTGGGCTATCATAACTAACTACTACCTTTTTTTTCTTCTTTTTATTCAATTTGTTGACATGAACTTTATTTTTGTCAATACCATTCTTGATAGGTAATGTTGAAGGATCTTTCTTACAATTTTTGAAAGAAACTAAATCTTTCACATGTCCATTTATTCTAATATATACTTTTTAAAATTACTTGCTATTTAAATTTGTGTAGCCAACAATTTTTAGTGTATCCTTATAATTTTCTAATGCAATTCACTTTGGATGACAAGGTCAATGAATAAGGAAAAGGAAGATAGAAACAAAAAAGTTAAAAGGACAGAACATGTAAGCAAAGTGTGAAGCCATGCTAAGTGTTGGCCTTGGCTGGATAATGCTAGAAAAATGTCATCCTAAGTTGGATATAGCATGACTAGCTAAAAAATGATAGAAAATATGTGACAAACTGAAAAAAATAAATAAATTCTACTCTTAAAGCATCACTAGTCATTTTAATGAATAAAAAATCCAACAAAATGAATTAGACAATCAAAACTCCAAACTTTTGTCCAAAAATAATAATTGAGGTCAATAATTGATACTTGAATCAAAGAAAGTAACATGTAACCTTATAAACCACATTAATCACTAAATTATCGAAAGTGGAGATAAAATCCAAAATAACAAAACATGTATATCAATAGTCTAAACAAAAAATCATGATAACCATCTACTCTTGAACATTTGCATAAACATATTGGTAACTTGATGGACACGAATCCACATGGCCTTCACTTAGCAAGGATTTAATTGAATCATATTAAAAAATAAATAAATATAAAAGTTAACTTCTTTTTTATAACATAAAAGGTAAAATTCATAAATAAATAAAAAATGCTTTCCTGGCTTTAATTGAAAATTGTAACGACTAAAATTTTCAAGAATATTATTATTAAGGACTAAACCATTCTCAGATAAAACAACATATTTAACT
>JAMLFT010009851.1:0-12357 GCA_026544285.1 Pachyrhizus erosus
TTATAATCTTATATTATAGTAATGTCATTTTATTTTATTTAGATGTAAACTTGTTATATTATTAATGGAAATTGTTATATTTTATTAAAATTTGAATTTAAATATTATAATAAATTTGATTTAAATTTTTATGTATATGTTAAATGTTAAAAATTTATAAAATAATATTTTATTTTAATATTTAAAATTAAAAATTACGTAATGTTATGTTTATTTAATATTATTTTATAAATTATTATTATTTTATTAATATCGATTCAACTACGATTCAGTCAGTAAATCTTAAATAAGTATTTTTATCAAATTAATAATTTGTCTATTTTTAAAAATACTGTTTAATAATTTTAAAAAATTAATAAATTGAAGTTGTTGAATCATGTAAAAATATTTTTTATGAATAAAAAATTAAATCATTTTTTCTCAAAATCTACTAATTAAACTATCACACTTCACACAAAATTAAAAATGCCTCAAGTTTTTCCTTTTTCAAATCTTAAACTCGCACTTTACAAAATCCTTAAATTTCATAATTTTTACTCCAATACCTCTTAAATATTTTTTTACGTCCATTAGGTACTGAACTTCTAGTTATTTGAGTAAAAAAAATATAAGGATTCAAAGATTAAATGTAACGAGGACTTGAAAAAATTGATTACAATAATTTAAAAATTTTGGGAGCATGTTTATTTTAGATTTGTTTTAGAAACTTTTCACTTATTTTTAAAAAAAAATCTTTAAAAATTCCTAAAAATAAATAATTATTATTTTAAAAACAAGTTAAACCAAACATACTCAAAATACAAACAAAATTGTATTCAACAATTAAAATCGCATGCTAATCACAATAGCAGAACTAAGAATGTAACTAATTCTTAAAATAATTACTTTCAATTTTTTGAGTTGAAATTTTCTTCTTCTTTTGTAAAGCTTTTATATTATTAAATTATTATTTTTCATTGAAATTCGCCATTTCACTCAAAATCTCAACCATTACATGTGTCTGGTAAACAAGAAGGTAGAATGCAAAACAGAACAACATGAGACAAATGTTTAAATTATAATTTTTTATTTTATATATTATTTAAAAAATAATAAATAATATAAATAAAATAATGCAAAATTTATTATAATATTTTTAATATTAATTATTTTAATATGATTTATATTAATTCTCTTAATAAAATAATTGTAATAATAATAATGATAATGATAATAATTTTTAAGTAAAAAATAAAAATTAAAAATATGTTTATCTTTTAAATATTTTATATTTAAAATATATCTTGTCCCATGATTTATTAAAAAAATAATTTTTTATTTTATCTTTTTTCATTTGATTTGTGTTATTATTTTTTAAAAAATTATACGTGAAATAAATATATTTATATTATTTTATATCATTTTTAAAGTAAACATAACATACTCTAAATTATACACTCTCTTGAAACTCCAATTTTTTTAGAAAAGACTTCATCAATCTTTTAGTCCTTTCTTTTAAAGAATGACACGTGTCATTTTTTACTTGAATAAAATTTTAAGTTGATCCTTCAAAATTATAAGTTTTATCACATTGATTCATTAACATTTTAAATAATAAAAAAATACTTAAAAGTATAGAATATTTCTATATTATTATTCTAAAGATTTTGTCATTAAAATAGGTTTTTTTGAGTTTTAATTTTTTACCAAGTTAATTCACCAAAAAATATTTTTGCAATCACTCTTTAGGTAAAAATTAAGAAAAGAGGATAACTGTCCAATCCAAATCTTTAGAGTTTAGACTAAAAAAATACTTACAAGCTGCAAGGATATATTCACATCATTCTAAAAGATAAGAAATAAGTAAAAATTGAAACTTATAACTTTGAAATGCAAAATTCTATATTATTTCGTTCGGCTAATCCTTAAAATTGCATCGTCACTTTAATCTTTAAATGAATATAATGATATTTTAGATGATTTAAAAAAAATAATTGATGGTAAAACTTTTTAAAGATACTATGCTGACACGGGGTAACCTTGAAAGACCAGCTTGAGATTTTATTGATTAAATTGAAATTGAAATACTTTAGACATAATTGTACATATATATATTTTTTATAGTTTTAAATATTTTATCGTTCAACCTACAATATTCAGATTCTACATGAAATAGTCATACACAAATCATTTACAATTTTGCATATTTTTTTTCATTTATATCGTCAAATTCATTTAAATTTAAAATGGTTGTGAAGTGCATGGATTGATAATTTAAGTTTACATTAAAACACACACATATATTTAAAATTATAATATATGCCTTAAATTTTATGATATATAATTTAAAAATCATCATGTCATTTGTAAGGAAATATTGATTAAAATCAAACTGTTCTGAAAAAGTTATTTTTAATTCATCGAAATGAATCACACGAGCACAACGTATAGAAATTGTAAAACAATTTGTTTCAATGGAGGATTTTGTTTTAGAAGGAGAGAAGAAGGTTTTGGACTCTTCGGTAAATGAAAGGGTTATTTTTCAAGATACAGTATAACATCTCGTACACGTATTTTTCTCTGCGAATTTGACTCTTGCAGAGGTAGGACAAATGGTACTTTAATTTAAATGAAACGAATATATTATTATTAATAATACTTAAGACTGATAAAATATTATCATTAAAATTTAGATTAAAATATGAATTTAATTCTCAAAAGTAAATTATTTTAAATTTTAACTTTTTATTTATTTTTTATTTTAATGTTTATTATTAAGTAATTTTCTTATTTCAATTCTTGTTATGTCAATAAGGTTAAGAATTTAATAAATTATAATGTTTCATTAATAAAAAATTTGATAAAATAATTATTTTTTTATTAAATTATATATTTTAATTTAACTTTAATTAATGTATTATTATTAATTATTTTAAGTAAATAAAAATTTAAAAATATAATTTATTAAAAAAATTATACTCGATTATTTTATCAAATTTTTTAATGATATAAAAAATTATTTGATTATTAAAATTATTATCTTAATATTATTATACAATAACATAAATTAAAATAAAAAATTCTAAAAGATTAAAGATGAAAAGACCCGTCACTTTATTTATGCCTAAACTGATTCTCTTAATTTTCAATCAACAGGCGTAATAAGATGTTTTTTTTTCTGTCTATATATAATTTATGAGATAAAAACGAAGACATGAGACCCCAGACGTACGGTTGGGGGCAGAGATGTATTATTATTGGGTTATTTTTTTGTTTTTGTAGATTGGCATTTGGCTCGTCTCTTCGCTATCTGATAAATTTGGGTTTCCCTACACACGTATGCATCCTTATCCACTCCTCATATAACTATAAATGACTTACTTAAATTATGATATAACTACTTTATTAAAAATAAATAATACCCAAAAATAATATATTTCTAAGTTCATATTCCAAAACACATTCTAAGTTTTGCGTTTCAAAATTTACAGGTCATAGGAGAAAAATCTCCTTAGAATTCTCTTAATATTTTAAGAATATTTTCTTATATCAATATTATCTGTATAAGAAATCTCGGTTTTAAAGATAATTTACCTTTCTTTCTTTCTGCATACGTTTTTAGCAAATCGTATTAACATATTTTCTTAATGTAAAATTTAAAAGTGCTTTGAAGTTATTTTTCTATTTTCTATTTTTAAGTCTATAAAACTAATAATATTATAAATTATTTCTATAGCTGAGAGAAAATGACAAACAATTAAATAAAATGATTATAATTTCATTTTTTGACTCTGAGAATTGAGACAACAAATGAAAGAATCCTGTATATATTAAATTCGACTAATTTGCGTTTGAGTAAATGTGTGTTCGTATGTGTTCTGGTATGGGTATTCGACAACAATTTTTCTGATCATAATTCCTCGATCGGTGTAAGATCAAAAAGGTACATACAGTAGACAATTGGTCGGCGTACGACCGACAGAGTACAAATCCAAAATCAATTTTTTTGCAGTTTTGTGGTGTTTTTTTTATTTATTATTATTATTATAAAAAAATTGTATATAATTGCAATGCTGGCACAGTGGAAAAGCTTGACGTTGAGATTATTACATTGCAATTGTAGATGGGATTTACTGAAGCAAATAGTAGTGCAGAGGATTGGTAAGAACAGAAGGGATGGGAGGAATATAAATGAGAATGAAATAGATGAAGATGGGATGAAATTGTACCGTTCTCCAACTGCATTACTCCGTTTGAGTTCATTCTTCACACTAATGTCTGTATTTTTGCATAGTACACTCAAAAGCACGACCACACAACAACGCTTGTACTATATTCTATAGGGACGGTCACTACTTAACTCCGTGCCTGAAAAGAAAACAACACTAGTAAGTAATAATACTATTTTAAAATATATTTAGTTTATTATGACATTTTAAATGCAAACTTAATTTATAATAATAATAATAATCTCAGATTCGTTAAGTTGTTATCACATAGGACTCAATAAAAAAAATGTTAATAATACGTATAGTTATATAGCTTATTTAATTTATAGAAATAAAACAAAACACGAATAAATTATCACCAGTGTAAAAGTTACTTTTTAAATTTTTTGTTTTCAGATTTAGTTTATTAGATGTTGAATAAGTTGATATAAAAATTTTATACTTTATGATATAAGTTGAATAAGTATATAAATCACAAGCAGAGCTGCACTTTGGTAGAATTATCAACTATTTGTTATATATATTTACATATAAACTTTTTACTCCATAAAAGAAAAGACTTGTTATATAACAAACATATATATAATGAAAAAGTCTTTGTTAGATGAGAACGTGAGGTATAAAGTTTAATTATTATACTATATTTTGAATAATCAAGATAGATTAAAACGTATTAAATAGTGTGAATTTTTTAAAAAGTTATATAAATTTTTAAGTGATTATATAATATTAAATTTTAATCATTCGCATATAATTATATGATATAGATTTAATTATTTTATTTTTATATAAAAATAATTTTCTCATTATATATGTATTCTGCTATATACACATACATAATATCCAACAAAAAAAATACATATATTAAGAAGTGATGTTAGGGAAAAAAATTGTCATTGTTATTGAATTTTAGTAATTTTAAAGTCATGAATTTAAAATTATAATATAAAAATTCAAAAATATTTGACAAAATTAATTAAGTTGTTAAATAATCCAATACCATTACAACGGTGCATGCAAAAATGACGTTGATCGTGTGTCTCCTAAAGAATAACCACACTCACGAATACGAAGTTACATTTTACAGTATAGATAAATACAAAATTAACAAAAAAAAATGGAAAAATCAAAGAAAAATAATGATGAATGAATTGAGTTTAAAATTACTTACATATGATACCACTCGGTGGCAAATCCAAATTTTTTTAGCAGAGACAAAAAAAAAATTATAAAATTTTTACAAAAAATATATACAACTTTTTACAAAATACATGACAAAACAAATTAGATACTTAAGTTTTTATGAAAGATAAAATTTGTTTTCTTAAAAAAAAAATCATCTTATAGAGAAACTAAATATATTTTATTATTTTCTAATTATAATATTTTCTACATATTTTTAAAAATGGTGTATTTTTTCACTGTCAATATTATTAAAAATATCTTAGGACAAACTTTGGACAGTAACCTATTAAGTTGGAGTAGGGTAGGATTCTTGGTGAATGGTTGGTCATAGATTCAATTTCTAAATAATATATATTTGGATAATCCATGAATTTTTTATAAACTCAAACAAAAGTTTATAATTTTATTTTTTGCAAGTTAAATCTAATTTTTATGTGTTTTAAGGTTAAATTTGTGTCTAAAATTTCTACCTCTACACCTCATTTTATGAGACAATTTTATATTAAATTAATGATGATCCATAAATTAATAAAGACTTTATAATAAATAAATTAGAATATTTATAAATAAATAACTTTTGATTCATTTTTTGAAAAATGGAGTAGTTTTCTCTTGAAGTTTCTCTCTTTTTATTTATCTCTTGTTCAACACGTTTTTTTTTATGTTATCTAGTGGAGATTTTGATGAAAGGTTAAACTCTTGATCAATTTAAGGATTTTGAAATTTTGTGGTTGGATTTTGAGTTATTTTTAATTAAGAATTATTTTGATTTTTTTCTTTTATATATATATATATTTTTACTAAATCTAAGCTCATGATGATGATTGTATTTTTTTTATTTAGAACTGAATTCAGGCAGGGTTGATTGATCGAACCTAATAAAGGTTAAATAAGTGATTAATTGTTTAAAATAAACACTTAATTGTGCATGAACTTACATTTATTAGAAATTGAGATTTTTATTTCAATTTTCATGAATGCATGTTAAATGTTTGTCTAATGAAATTTGTGTATGATTAAGAAGAGAGGATTCAAAATCTTTTAATTATTGTGATAATTCTATTATATGATTATGATCTTTGAATTGTTGTTTCATTAAATCTTTTATTGTTACTGAGTTAAATTTGATTATATTTTATTTTAATTTTAAATTAATATTTATCTTAATTAATGCTTTTGAATTAGTATTAAATATAATATATTTGTATCTTGGAAAAGAATGATTTAAGTTATCTTATATGATAATTAAAAAAAATGATAGTTTTAGTAATAACTTACACTGCAATTAGGTCATATGAAAAGTTATTAATTTCTTAGTTATATTTTAATCTATCTAAAAAATAATTTTTTAAATTGGTTATAATGAAAATTAGTTTATAAAGTGACTATCTAGATTGAGTAAATTAATTAGAGCATAACAGATTAAAAAATCTGGTTTGTAATTTCAAAAAGTAATTAAAAACAAAATGTAATTTTAAAAAATTGGTGAAAAGTTTCATAAAATTCAAGAAGTGATTTTTAACATGCAAGTGACTTACTATCGGCTAAAAAAACGTTTGATTTTTTCATATTTTTTTAAAAAAAAATTCCCATACATTTTATAAATATTTGTTAGTTATATAAAAAAACATAATTATATATATTAATCATATGTTATCGTATAATATAAATTAGAATTCCTAATTTACACTCTCTCATTTATCTCAATGACAGGTAGATTTTATATACTACTCTTCTAACTACTAAAAACAATATTTCTTTTTATTATTTTAAATTACCTTCCATTTAATTTTATCTGTATACTTGATTTTCGTTAACTTCTTATTTATTTAAATTTAAAAAATAATCTTGATCGTAATTTAAATTATTTATTATAAATATAAAATATAATTACGTATTTAAATTTTTTATTTATTATGCTTTTTTATTACAATTTATAAATTTAAAAATACTTATATATTATGAATTATAATTATAATTATATACCGATAAATATTTATCATATGTAATTTACGTTGTCAAAGTATTAGTTAATGTATCATCTGCATATTATATGCCTCGTCACCTTTTTAAAGAATTTATTTCTCAAATTTACGTAAATTTCCGAATATATGGATAATTCGAGAAAAAAAAAATACACAATCGTGTTGCAAAACTAATAAAATGTTAAACTGCTATATATAAATTCAACAAAAATTTTAGACATTTTATCGATTGAATCATTGAACCGCTTACTGAGATTTTCTTTTTCAGCAAAAGAATTAAAAAATAAAAATCTAATCTCAAGTCCTTTCATATTATGTATTGTAGTGGCATAAAATAAAACAACAACAAAGCAATACATTAGACAAATAATATTAGGGAAACTACATTTGTACTTAATTTGTATAATTTTTTATATCATAAAAAGAAAATAATAAAATATGATAGTTAATATAATAAAACATAAAAATATCATATATATTTTTAATTCAAAACATCCTTTCTTCTAGAACCCATTACTAATCTCTCTAGGTACAGTACAAAAAAAAAAAAAAAAACAGATATGTCGGTTTGAGTGTCTGTCGAATCTGTTAAAAATCAACTCCACTTGTTTTAATGCAAATCTGTTCAAAATAGTAATTTTTATTTTGGCAATTTGTTACAGGCGTACTGGGGTGTTTGAGGCGAATCAATTTCATATAAGAGAATGAATGTTAGATTTTTTTTTTTTTTTTTTACATTTTTAATTTTATGTTAATGAAACTTTCAAAAGTTAAAAATTAATTTAAAATAAAAATAATATAAAGTAAGTTTTGTGTTGAATAAAAATATGTATAATAAAATTTATATTTAAATAAAAAATAGATGATGTTAAAATCGAAACTATCTGAATGTAGAGATGCGATTATCCGTGTGAGGCAGGCAGTTGGATGTGAGTGTTGGATTATGATGACTTATCTAAGGGCTTTCTATCTCTATAAATGCTTCAGCCTTCAAGTGCCACTTCATCCTTCATCCTTCATTCTTCATCCTTCATTCTTCATCATTCACACATACAAACTAAAACTAATCGTTATGGATATCTCCAACTTAATACCAGGGTTACCAAGCGACTTAGGACTCGAGTGTCTCACTCGTTTGCCCCACTCAGCACACCGAGTCGCCCTCCGAGTCTGCAGCCAGTGGCACTGCCTCCTCCAGAGCGACGACTTCTACATCTACAGGAAGAAAACCGGCCACACCCGAAAAGTCACGTGCCTCGTGCAGGCGCGTCAGGAGCAACCACTTCAGGAGAAAAACACCGTCTCAGCGGCGTCGGTTTACGGCATAAGTGTGTTCGATCCGGAGAGTATGACGTGGGACCGGCTCGATCCTGTTCCGGATTACCCTTTCGGCTTGCCTCTGTTCTGCCAGCTGGCCAGCTGCGATGGGAAGCTTGTGTTGATGGGAGGGTGGGACCCGGCCAGTTACGAGCCTCTGACAGCAGTTTTTGTTTACGATTTTCGAACCAGCCTGTGGCGTCGGGGGAGGGACATGCCCGAGAAGCGGTCATTTTTCGCGATAGGGGAGGGGAGGGGTCGGGTTTATATTGCGGGTGGGCATGATGAGAATAAGAACGCCTTGAGTACGGCGTGGGCTTATGATCCGAGGAGCGATGAATGGGCCAGGCTGGGCCAGATGGGCCGCGAGAGGGACGAGTGCGAGGGGGTTGTGGTTGGGGATGAGTTTTGGGTTGTGAGCGGTTATGCTACGGAGAGGCAAGGGATGTTTGACGGGTCTGTGGAAGTGCTGGATCTCTGGTCGGGTCGGTGGAGGGAGGTTAACGGGTTTTGGGAAGAGGGTCGGTGTCCTAGGTCTTGTGTTGGGGTTGGGAAAGATGGGAAATTGGTAAATTGGCGAGGGTTGGATCCGGGGCTGAGGGTTGGGGTTTGCGGGGTTGCGGTTGGGTCCAGGGTTGTATTGAGTGGATCCTATTACGAAGGAGCACCGCATGGGTTCTATTTGGTGGACATGGAAGAAGAAGGGCAGAACCGTAAATTGAGGAGGATAAGTGCGCCTGAGGGTTTTTCTGGGTTTGTCCAATCAGGGTGTTGTGTTGAAATTTAGTGAGTGATGTTCAAGAGAAGACTCTCTTGTAAGGATGCTACTAGTTACTACTATCCTTCCAGAATTGAAGAAGCCAAATTTGCTATTAGTTTTATTCTTTTACTAAAATGGAGGGGGAAAAGAAAACAACCTTGGCTTGTGTTTTTGAATTTACCATACAAATGTAAATGTTCAATATAATATTACTATTTTGATGTTAAAGAAGTGTGGAAAAATGAAAATCAGCATAAATAAGAGAATTGGATAATCCATGATTAGAGACCACTGATGTTGGACCACTATATATGGCCTTGTCAATGGACCACTTAATAATGACCGTTTATTGGGAATTAAATGGGATAACTGTAAAAGATTGCTTCTGTAGTTGAGTATAGTACAAAGAATATTTTAAAAATTATCATAAGTTTACGAACCTCGCACTTCACCTCTTCCGTCACTTTCTTGCTGCTCTATATTTAATCTTCCCGAAGTCAATCAGTCTGCTGATGCCAACGCAATAGCTAAATTTGTATTATCTTCGCTTTGTCCTATTTTGTGTTTTTGATTTTACACCTAACTATCTTTCCTTTTGTTTGCTTCTTTTTCTTCTAAGTTTTTGAGTTGGGTTTAGGCCCTTTTATTCAATATATATATATAATATAATTTCAATCACAGTTGGGTCGAAGACATGACTCCTTGCAACCACTACAAAGTCACGCTGACCCATGTTATGCTATGGTTCCCATTAGCTGTAAGAAAACGGTACGAGTCTTGAAGATTTAAGATACTATTATGGACGTCAAACATTTTTTTTTTTCCTCTCACAAATATCTCTAAGTTGATTAAGATAGAGATTATTTCTGTTTATGGTACTGCGACTGTCATTGATGCAAAAGATTTTTACACAAGTCCAGCATTTGATTTACATAACCAAGTGTTCTAATGAAATGACCTAGATTAGGAGTCCATGCTAGTTAAAACAAAAAAGCAAAAAAGAATCATCCTTGGGGGAGCTATTCAAGATGAAAGCAGATGAAGGTGTTGGTGATCTTATGCTTGTTTGGAATAATAAATTTCTCTTCTAAACCAGAAGAAAGACGGCCTGATGGCAAGCCATAACAGGAAACTGCTGTTCTGTTTTGGGAATACAAATTTTGTAAAATCAAACTTGAAAGATGCTTCAGTGCAGATTCGGGAGCTGAGTTCTTAATGCATCATTTATATAGACTAACACAGTGTAACATTAAGATGTTGATTCTGTTAAAATATTGATTCAATCTCAATTTTTTTCTTCTTCCTTTTATAATAGTGATAATGAAGTTTAAACTGATTATCTTATAAAAGCTATTTAAACCTCGCATTTCTAATTCAATTATAGTGACTTTTACTTGGTCTCTATTTAATGTTACAAGAAAATCTTCTCCTCACACTAATGAACACAATGTTCTTAATGCAAACATCATTTTTTTTGGTTGGAAACAAACATCATCATTTGATCGGAACTACACATTTCCTTTTCTAACCATAATTATATACAGTTGTATAATCTAAATTTATAATCTTTATTTCCTGTGATATTTCAATCCATCCTCGTATATGTATTAAAATGTATTATGTAATACATAAGAGTACAAGGAAATTAAAATTTTAAATATGCTATTAACACATATAGTCAAGATTATAACTAGCTGAAATAATTTTCATAATCTATATACATTTGTAGGGTTGATTAGTTAAGAGTAACTTCCCTCACCTCTTATGTTTTCACTAAATATGTCCTGTATTAGAGTTTTCGATCTAAGGCAATATAATCCACTTTAATTGATTTGTAATTGGTTTTTTGAGTAAGGTTAAATCAAACATATTTAATTGTATGATAGTTTTTTCCCTCCTATAACTTAGCCTTTTACAACTTTGCGGCCAAATGGGTTGACGCACGAGATAATTTTTTAAATTAGTTTCTTATTTCTTAACAAAATAAATTATGTAAAATGAATCTTTAATTATATATAATATTTATATAAAATAATCACTTTCTTAACACGTTATACTATTTTAACAACTAATGATAACATCGTCATACTTTTAAATAGGTAATATCATAAGTCATAATCTAATAAAATTATAAAAAAATATGATTTGAATATAATAAACAAAAATTTACAAACTTATTATAAAATATTTTTTTATTCAACTTACTATTCTTCAAAAAAAAAAATAAGCACACTTCTTGATAACTAAAAAAATGAGAAATTGAAAAACTTGTAAAATATTCATCTATTAAATTAAAAGAAAATCATATCAACAAATTGTCTCATGTTATTTATTTTATGAACAAAATAAGTTGTTTTATCGTGTATATGTTTTTTTTCAAATTTTCAATCATTCCACATAAAGTTAAAGAATTTATAAAAGTGTGTTAGATTTGATTAAAATGATGTTAGGCCTAAATTTTGTTAGTTTGACCTATATTTTAAATTAAACTAATTAGATCATGTCATTAAATCTATCTTATTTTAATATCTCTATCAATATAGATTAAACTTGATGATGTAATATGATTAGTACAATATAAAATATAGGTTAAACCAATAAAAAATACATCCCATATGATTTTAACTAAATCTAATGTGTAAAAAATTTTAATTCAGACTTATAGTTCAATGATCAAAATAACTTCATTCATAGAACAACATATTAAAATAGAAAGTTATGGTGCCTCCAAATGCAATCAAAATAGGATATAGGTACAATCAACTTCCCATCTAAATAGCTGGAACATGGAGTGAGAATTTAACTAAAGAGTTTCTCTCTTAATCCCTTACAGGTGGGTGTTTTTCTCATTTCTACTGATTTCTTGAGCAGATCAAGGTTGCCTTTCATTTTCCATCAAATC
>JAMLFT010009852.1:0-12356 GCA_026544285.1 Pachyrhizus erosus
ATGAATGATAAATTATAAAAATACATAAATACCATTAATTTAGCTAAAAAAAATTAAATGGCAAATTTATTTGACCACTTCTATATTCTACAAATATTTTATGTGAAATTTATAATAAATATATTTTTTAATTATGGTAATAATTCTCAAATAATTGAAAATCTTTTCATATTTATAATTATGTTTGTAAATTTCTAAAATTAATTTATATATTAAATTTGAATCTTTAAAATTTATATGGAGTATATATTTATCATATAATTATTTAAAATAATCATAAAATACATTATATCTTTATTATTTTTTACAATATTTAATTATTATTTTAAAATTATCTACGTTCTTAATAGTAATAACATTATATTTATTTTTATTTAAACAAATTTTTTAATTGACAATTATAATTTATAAAATTATAATTTATTTAATAGAAAATTTTACTTTAGAAAATTTGAAATTTATTTTAATAAATTTATGGACATGATAATATTTCGTTAATAAATTAGCCTCATTAGCCAAACATAATAATTAGTCTAATAAAAATTTAAACATTATAATTTTTAAAAATGTAGTCCTTAACATGATAATATTAAGTTAATAAATTAGTCTATTTTTTGAGATTTATTTTTTAAATATTTTAAGAATTACACAATTTACCTTTTCAATATATTAAATAAATCCACTTTCATGTGAATAATATTTAATAATTTTTTAAAATTATTACAATTTATGACTTAATTTTACTGCACGATTTATCTTTTTTTGTTTTAATATAATAAATAATAAATTTATATTTTAAATAAATACAATCATCATCATACGAAAATGCATGATTAAGAAAAAAATATGTTAATCAAATATATTAAAGTATATATCAGCAAGAAAATTGATAAACTTCATATGACTTCACATTACAATTTTAGAAATCCTGATATGATAATTATCAAAACCGTATTTTTTAACAAAAAAAATGATTTCTCATTATATATTAAGGTCTTGTATTCATACTAAATGTAAATCATAATAGAAATTATTTGATATCAAATTTTAAATTGAAACAGCATAACAAAATATTTTAGAGACTTATCCAAATCAACATGAAGTCTAATTGTTTTATTTTCCTTTGAACCTTTTGTAGCACATAAATGAGTCTATTGGTATAACTTCTCTAACATTTCTTTCCCAATGAATTCTGCATATGAAAATTTGACATTCATCATTAAAAACAGACACAAAGATAGCCATTCAAAAATTCATATTTGAAGGCAAATTCTACATTGAAAATTTTTTAAATATAAGATTTTTTTAATTAATATAATTAGAAGAAAAAAGTCTTATAGATCTAGGAGCCACATGCAAGTAGAACTTTATAATATTTTTTTTTTCTCTAGAATAAGATTTAGTGATTGTTATCTTCAAAATGCGTAACATGTACAAAAAATTGAAACCTTGATTTTCAAAGTTTGTGGTTCAAAAATAACATTTTTATGAGGAGAACAATTGAACCAATTTCATTTGTTTAAATAGAAAAACTAAATGTTGCAAACATTTTGCAAATATTATAACTTTTAGATTTTCCAAAATCATTTTTATGGATTAAAGGAAAGTTGTATCCAATCATTAATGTATTAAATCATATATGATAAACTTTAAAATAAAAAAAATTAACAATTAATTAGGACATAATTAAGAAAAAATTATGGTTTCAAAATAAAACAAATATATTACACAAAACATAATAACTAATTTACTAATTTTTCCTTAAAATAGGCAAGAACAAGAAAATGACAAAACTAACATAGACTCGCTAACTTTAATATATATTAAGATTAAGATAAGAATAGTAATCAACAATTTTGACAAATATTTTATATCTATAATCAGATAAAAAAGAAAAATCAGTAAATAAAGGAGACTTTAAGATCACTTCTTGCTTGAAGGTCACAAGTCTACACGAGCCTCAACTTAAAATTATACATGGACTTTATTCTGTGATGATCCATGGACTTAAATAGTGTATTGTCGAATACTTTAACTTTTTTCTTTTTGGTCGCTCACATGATTATCGAGGATCCAAAAACTCAAAACTTAGAAGTGTGTCTAACTATTTCAAGCTTAATTGCACATTTTACCATTGAACTTTAGTGTTTGCTCAAATGTTTCCACCATACTTTTAATTTCACAAATTTTACCAATGAAATTTTAAAATATATCACATGGTATCATTTCGTTAAATCTTCATTAAATCGTTAACAAAAAGAAATAGTTAAAAGGAATAATTTTGTAATTCATTTAAAAGAAATAGTTTTTTAATTCATTTAAAAACGACATTGTTTTGGTTATTTAAGACATTATACTAAAGGGATACAAAACTACGTCATTATTTTGAAGAGATACAATACGACATTATTTTGTTTTTTACCCATTTTCAACCTAATGCAAAGCCTTTATTATTCATGTTGTGTACTACGAATAATGGCTTTTGAAGAAAGAACACACTTCAATAGAGATTCTAATAGAAATACGAAAGTTGAACGACATTTGGTGAAAAACATTACACTTGATGAGTAATCGTCTAGGTGTGGTTGCAAAGTATTATTTTAGGGTTTTTTTTCATTTTGGTGGTCTCTAAATTGTCAAAATCTATTGTTGCTAGTTCCATTTTGGTTATACTAAGTTATTAAGCATGTGTTTTTTTCTTTGAGCATTTGTAATTTATAACTTTAAAATTGGGTATCTATTTAAGGTTACTTTTTGGATTTAAAGTTGAACTTTTTGACAAATTCATATTTTAATCTGTGGTTGTCAATGACATTCTTGAAAAATTATGTGCAAATGTGGTTTGTTATTTTTAGGGTTTCATTGTTGAAATTTTGGATTTATATTATATTGCAATAGGGTAGTATTTTTATTTGTTTAAACTTGAAAACCTCTGTAATGTAACAAAAACACTTATATTCAATGAAATTAAATTTTTTTTAGTATTGTAGGCTGATTAAGGAACATTTTGTAAAATTAAGTATTAACCATAAAAAAATTTTATATTTGATGCTATTGTTTAGTATGTGGAAGGGGAAGTCATCTTAACTCCTTTGGAGTGGGATGTAGATGAGATATTTTACTTTGACATCTCTAAATTCATTAGGAATCTTGGATATTGTTCATGAGAAAAGTTATGGTAAAGGGACCCTAAACAAAGTTTACAAACAAGAGTTAAACGACTAGACTATGACCAAGATGTGTTGACTTTTACAAATGTTGTTAAAAGTTTTGTTGTAGTGAATGTGTATGTAGATCATTTAATTGATACACCTATTATAATTGGCAAAGAAGTTCAAAATCTTGATGCACCTATTATAATTGAAGGTGGTGAGGAACAAGAAGGGTTTCCTATTGAAATTGAAGTTGTTGGAGAAGAAGGTTTTGTTGATGATTTACAGGGTCAAACTAATAGACATAAGGATGTACAAATTCAAACTGATGGACAAATTCATGAGGATGTGTAGATGGAGACTAGTGCACAGAATCATGAAAAACCAACCAATAAGAGCATAGTAGACATAATTCAAAAGATGTGAATATGGAGACTAGTGAACAAAATGATGTGGATGTGCAAATTAATGCTAATGTATAGGGTAATGTTAATGTTCAAAGTAGGGAGAAGTTGGCAGTTATTGACAGTGAAGAAGAAACATCTGAATATGAAAACTATAGTATGAGTTTTATAGAAAGTGACACTTCATTTGAAGTTTCTCTTATTCAAATGTTTTGGAGAAGACATGGGACTAGACTAGTATGTTGACACCTGATATTGTTAAAGATAATAATAGCTTCCCTAATACAAATGTTAATGAGAATGAAGGAAATATGGAAGGGTTGAGAGATACTAATGTGGAATTTGATGATGAATATGGTGACAAAAATGTGTTGTATAGTCCCCTATATTTGAGTGAAGATGACAAACCAACCCAAAAATTTCCTTAATTTTTTATGCGTGAAAAAGGTTCTAAAATTAAATTACAGATTGGGTTAATCTTCAATACCAAACATATTATCTAGGCAACATGACACAAAAAGAATTTGTGATTTTGGAAGAATGAAGAAGATAGGTTATAATTAAAATGTGTCAGATAATGTCCATTTAACTATTGTGGAATGCTGCTAAAATAACTACAAAACCAGAGTGACAAAGATTACTAGAAGAGTATAAGAAGAAAAAAATGAGGAAATTTTTAATGATCTGATGAGCATTCTAGCACACATATGGGCAAGATCTCACTTTGATATGTACATTATGTGTGATCTTCAAGTAAACATGTGTGAAGCCTTCAATAAGGCTATATAGGAATTCAAAGAGAAACCATTATATCCCTAGTTGAGGGGATTAAAAAATGTATTTAAGTAACAAAAATTTGAAGTTAAAAGGCATTATAAGTAGGTATGATGGGGGACTTTGTCCTATGATATAACAAAATGTTGAGAGAGCTAAAAATGATGCAAATGGGTGGTATCCAACTTAGGTTGGGGATGATGATTTGGCAATTTTTTAGGTGACTTCCAATAATGATAAATTTACTATTAATTTAAAACTTAATTTTGCAACAACAAAAAGTGGAGCTTGAGTGGTATTTCATGTTGACATGTTGTGACATCTATGTGGCACAACAACATAAGATTAGAAGATTGTGGTAACTCAATAGATAAGTAATTTTTCTTATTTTTATTGTTTTTATTTCAACTAATTATATATCATTTTTGACTTGTTTATGGTTTAAATTACTTTTAGGAAATAAACTTTTATGGTCACATATTCACACATACTCTTCTCATGTGATGGTCCAATGTTATGGTCAACCACAACTTCTTTGTCAATCAACCCACCCCAAATGAGAAGGGTTCTAAAAAGACCTAAAAAGCAAAGGAGGAAGACAAATGATGAGCTACGCACACAAAACAAGATTCCAAGAAAAGAAGGTCCTATTATATGTTTTAGGTGTGGTCAAATTGGGCACAACATTAGAACTTGTAAAGGGAAAATTGTTGCAGATAAAGGGATCCCCAAAGGTGGAAACAACAAAAAGAAAAAGGGAAGTAATGAAAAAAACAAGAAACAGAATTTAGAAGCAAGACCATCAACTAATGCAGGATCAACAATTGTAGGACCATCAGCTAATGCAAGATCAACAACTATGGGACAATAAACTAATATAGGATCAACAACACCTGGACCATCAACTAATGCAAAACCTGTGCAACACTATCTTTAGACCAACATCTGGACTAACCAATATACAAATGGCTACTCAAAAGAGCATAGTTAACTAATTTAATGGATCTAACTTTTTTTTTTATTTTGGCACTGTCTCTATTAATTAGACAAAGTTTATGTAAAGAAGTAATGACTTCAAATTGATTTGATTTGTTTTGATGAACTTGATATGTAACATAGGATATGATATTTTTTTGTATTATGTGTATTTTGGAATTAAGATTGATATCAATATACACATGTTAATGATCCTTTTTATATTTATGAATTTGTCAATTTCGTTATATATATATTTATAGGTGTCAATATATATAAGTCAATACAGAAGTCATTTTTTAATATTGTTTTGATGTATATAATATTCCTTAACAAATTTTTAATTAATTATATTATAAAATTTATTAAATAAAAAATATTATTTTATTCTAACAAAATAATTAGTTAGCGATTCACATATCTAATAATTTATCTTTCTGTTAACGATTTAATAGAGATTTAATGAAATAGTAATATGCATTAATTTTAAATTTTTAATGATAAAATTTATGAAATTAAAAGTAAAATGATAAAATTCGAGTAAGCATTAATATTTATAATAAAATGTGCAATTATTATCTCATGTTTGTCACGTTATCTTTTTATTAATAATTTAATAAATATTTAATTGAATGGTAACATGTATTATATTTTAAATTTTTAATAATAAAATTTATGAAATTAAAAATATAATGATAAAATTTAAACAAACACTAAAATTTGATTATAAAATGTATAATTAAATTATATTTTAAGTAAACTTTGTGTATTGTATCAGTAATTTAAATAATAAAAATGATTTTGAGATTTTACTTAATCATCACTCTCTGTCTAAATACTAGTCTCAAAGTTATGTACGTGGAAAAATCTGATAAAAAAAAAAAGAAAAATGTGATATATTTCATAAATGCTTTAATTAGAAGTTCTTTATTAAAAAAAATGAAAGTTAGCAAAAATAAAAAATAAAAAAAGAACGAAAGATAGAACGAGAATAAGAAGCATCAAGTATTCTTTTATAGTTATTTTCTGTCCAATGGCTATGGTATATCAAATCCGTGAGTATTGTCGTAATTATAGGGTATTTGATATTACAGATTTAATATTATCTGATTTGGGACTTAAAAAAATGGAAAAAAAAAATATACATAAACACCTAACGTGTTATTTAAGACTGCGTGGGAAAAAAAAATACATGATAGAGTTTATATGATAAAAAAGAAATAAAGTAAAAATATCGATGAAGTGTTTAAATTAAAAGAACATTTATGTATTATTATTCTAAAATAAAATTATATCATTTGGGGCATCACACGTAATGCTTAGAAAAGTCACGCATCTTCAGGTGACGTTCACTTGGTAAGAATTCTGCTTTTTAATAATGCAGTGTATCATTGAAGCAAAACGAAGAGATTATGGCCTAATGTGGAAGTGAGAGTTATTTTTGCATTATGTTATCATGTATATCACCACGTTGTCAAAGTTGGTTTTTGTTTTGGAGTGAAAGGGTCCCCCACCATGATCCTATTACATTCCTATTTTAATCCTCTTTTTTTTTTTCGATACTTACATTCCTATTATAATCTACCACAGTGAATGCATAAACTGGTACATGCACCTCCACCTTTTTATTATGATATTCCAAAAGTATTACAAACGTAAAAGTCATATTTAAAGCTATATCTCCAAAAACAATTTTACGAACAAATTTTTACAATATTATTTTCAAATATAAGTTAACTTTTTCCATATTTATTTTATTTAACTATTTATTTTCATAAAATAATTTTACTAAAATTTAAGTAAAAGAAACATGCTTTGCAGTTTTTACTTAAAACAATGAAAGAATCAATTAATCTAATAACTTTTACTTCATTCTTCACAACTTTTTTCTTTCTTTCTTTTCATTTGAATTGAATATAAACACCTCCAACCATGGTGTTTGGGTAAAGTGATTTTATTAAGCGTTTGTGTTTAATAAGAGTTGTCTATTTGAGGATATGTTTAGCAAGTATTGGTGTTTAAATTTGCTTATGGGTCTTACGTGTGTACTTTTATGAATTAATTCTGATAAAATATAAAGATATGAGATTGTTTATGAGTCCTATTTAATAAAATTTTTTAAAGTTATTCATTTTGAGAGAAAGTTGTTAAAGTTATAAAATGTAAAAATGAATAATCTCTAATTGTAAGATCCACTTAATATGTGTACAACAAAAAAGGATTCGCTTAATATGTGTAAAGTAAAATAGAGAAGTGTCTGGCTCCAAGTATTTTAATTAAGGTTATTATTTTTAAAGCATTTATTTTTAACATTGTGAACAAACTGTTCTTACAGACTTGATAAATATTAAATAAAATACTAATTATAAAAGAGGTTTACATAATACTTGTTTGAATGATTTATATCACTTTAACTGAATAGCCTAAATTGTACATTAACCTATTCGTTTTAGTGTCTGCTTGCTAAGCCATCGGAATCAATTCTTCTTGTTGCAAATCATGTCAATAAAATTTATGATTGAATTTAATTTAAATATATATTTTAATCATATTTGGCAGGTCAAAATTAATTTGAATCTTGGTAACAATGCTCCAATTGTTAAAAATATATTGGAAATTATAATATGATTGTACTAATCTTTTTAATAAACTTTTATTTTAATTTCTTAATCAATTTGAAAATAAATTTTAGTCAATTTTAAAACGACTATTTTATTTCAGAAAAGAAAAAAATAAAAAACAAACAAACCCTTTGTTCCAAGAAATGAAAGGTACAATACAAAGGGTAATTGACTTGACGAACCTGTGTTAAAGGATGAGATCCGGCTTTCCCTGAATGAAATCAATTTAATGTTTTCCTGGGCCCCATTAAAAAAGTTAGCCAATTTATATTATTATTATTATACTTTTTGGCTAGTTTGGCACATAAACACAGATATGGGCACATGGCACAGGCATTTTTAAGTGCAATAAGTGAGCAGAAGACAGAGTCAACAACAGTGACAGTTTGGCAGCAGCCATAAACATTTAAATTCCAAGCTTTTTCAGATTGGTCATACTTCCCCACAGTAACCCACACACACCCACTTTTCTGCAACAGTTGCTCGTTTACTAAATGCCTCCTGTTCTAGCCCTTCTTAGGTAGGAATAGGGTAACAAAGGCATGGACATCAACCTGGAGGGTCCCTATCCCGTACCTGTACTTTGCTGCTTCCTCATTCAATTGGCCACTTCATGCAACATCATCCACCACACTTTGCAAAAGCAAAAGTAAGTAACTATCATCTCGATTGAGCCTCTATTTTAACTTATTACACTACAACATATAAAATGTCTCTGTAGAAACTGATTCATGGTAAAAAATAAAAAAAAAGGTCTGTGACGGCAGTGGCCCGGGCAGGCCCTTTAGTATAGACATTAGACATAGTTCTTAGTGGCACCCTGCACCCTGCTTCTGCCACCGTTCATTCTCTGCCATAATCATAATTCAACCGAGTAAAAAGGCTTTTACCATTCCACTCCTCCCCTTTATTTCTCACTTTTCAGACTCTAAACTGTCTCAGGTTTTATTAGGAAACCCCTTCCTCACTTTCTCTAACCTTTTTGCTCCCAATTTTTTTGTGGCTTCGATTTCACAGCTGAACAAATTAAATGGATGTAAGCCTCTTTAGTTGGGTTCCTTTTTAGTCACTTCCTAGTGCAGCAGGGAATCATAGGTATATACATATAGTTAACTAATGATTGGTTTTTGATGGTGATAGGAACGGAAGAGAGACGGACACATTCCAGCGTTTGGGAACTGGGATTTCACGAATGAATTGCCAATCAGTCGTTATTTCGAGTGTGCCACAGAGGCCCGTCTTCATAATCGTCACCATAACAAACCTCGTCCCCTCCGAAATCGTATCAAACAGGTTCCCTTAATTTCACTCTCAAATTCATGATGTGGCATATATTTAAAAGCACATATAGGTTTGTTTCCCACGTTTTTGTGATTGTGAGTGTAGGAAACGAGGAGCAAGGAAAGGAGGTGCCGAAATGTTAATGCTAATGCTAACAAAGGAAAAGTGTACGACCTAAGGGAACAGCCTAGGAAGCCAAGTAGAATAAGCGAACATCTGCAGGTGCAAAAACACGACACCGTTCCACGAACTCCCAAACCTGTTGACGAAGATCTCTATAAGATCCCTCCCGAACTCCTCCACACTTCCAGCAAACTGGTGCCTCATCAAAAAAAAATTTCTTATTTATTTATTTTAATATCTAAATTATAACTTATTTTACTTTTGCATTTTATATAACAAAGTTATGGTGACCTAACCTAATTTATGGTTTTGTAGAAAAAAATGCTGGGGTTCATTTCCAAGTGTCTCGTACTGCTTGCGTGTCATGAACATTGCTAAACTGGAAGAACTCCTATCCAATCTATAACGCCGTCATTGGAGAGGGAAAGAATGTGTTTTGACTTGTAATAATGCTGACAGTGATGTGTCCAGCTAAATATGGGGTTTAGATGTCGAGCATGAATTAATGTATTTTCCTTTTTATTGGACTTAGTTTCCCTCATTCAAGTCAAGTCAGTTTACGATCATTCTGATACTGTTTGTAAGTGGACTGAATGTCTAACGTTAATTAATAGTCATGCACCTGTTGGTGGCGGTGCTGAAGTTCCCTGTCGTGTCTTGTTTTTTGGAATCATACACTTGGCAGTTTCGTGGGATTACGCATCCATGCATGAATAACCCTACTCATCCATCCATTGTCACTTTTAGTAAGCAAACATCTTTTCTTAGCCAAGAGAACTGTTTTTATGTGACTTTTTTAAAAATTTTAAAAATTATCCAAGTTTTATGATGTTGGAAAGATTTTAAGATATAAATATATATTAACCGAAAAATGTTACTTATTTTATTTAACAAATAATGTGTGTATAATATATAAAAAAAAAACGTAATTATAATTATATATTTAAATAAATTTCTAACAATTTAATAAATTCTATCTAATAATAAATTTTATATAATAATCTAACAAACTCTATCTAATAATAAATTTAATTTAATAATATTAAAAAACTACATATTCAATAATAATTTGAAATTGAAAAAAATCAGTTGGGATTTGAAGGATCAAGTAGTTGTTATCGTGTTATCCTCCACAAGCTGGGGGATGGAAGATATCAACCAAATGGAGCTTGGAAACCATGTTAGTAAACGATTAAGGAGGGAGGACCTTCGTAAAAACATCTGCAAAATGGTTTGATGAAGAAACTGGAAGTAGGAGCATGAGGCCGACTTGAAATTTTTCCCGAACGATGTGACAATCAATGTCTAAGTGCTTCGTGCACTCATAGAAGACAAGATTGATAGCAATATGGAGAGCACTTTGGCTATCACAAAATAGGGCAACAGGCTTGGAACACTAAATTTAGAGATCTTGCAATAAATATATAAGTCATTGGAGATCACAAGTGGTGGAAGTGAGTATTCTATATTTAGCCTCAAATAATGAACATAAAATTGTGGGTTGTTTCTTTGTTTTCCAAGAAACTAGAGATTGTCCAATGAAGAAACAGTAACCAATGATGGATTTGAGGGTGTCAAGACAACCCCCCTAGTTCGCATCACTAAAAGCAAGTAATTGAGTAGGAGAATCTCTGTAGAACATTAAACCTTTATCAGGACAACTTTTCATATACTTAAGAACATGTGTAGCAGCCCAAAAATGAGCTTATGTTGGTTGAGCCTTGAATTGGCTTACTTGTTAACTAGCAAAAGCAATATTTGGGCGAGTAGTTGTAAGATATATCAATCTACCAATTAAACGCTAATATGCAAAGACATCAAAGAAAAGAGGACTAGAGTCTTGATGGAGGCGAAGAACATTGTTCAATGGAGTGGAGGATGGCTTAGAATCGGTTAAGCAAGAATCTTGCAGCAAATTAAGACAATATTTTCGCTGACAAAGAAAAATACCCTTCTTAGAATAAGCAACCTCTAGCCCCAAAAAAATACTTGACAACACCAAGATCCTTGATGCGGAAGTGTGAATCAAGAGTGAGCTTAATACTCTCCATTTCGTCAAGAGATTCGCCAATTAAAACAATGTCATCAACATAAACGATGAGAGCAATAAATTGAGTAACAGTAATCTTAAGAAAAAGGTTATGATCAGAAGGAGCCTGCGATACCCACAAGATAGAAGTAACATAGATAATTT
Organism: Pachyrhizus erosus; assembly: GCA_026544285.1. NCBI lineage: Eukaryota > Viridiplantae > Streptophyta > Magnoliopsida > Fabales > Fabaceae > Pachyrhizus > Pachyrhizus erosus. Next base: position 11,525 of record JAMLFT010009852.1, read on the forward strand.
ATCCTACCATAAATGACTAGCTTGTTTAAGACCGTAGAGAGACTTACGCAATTTGCAGAATTGGTTGGACAAAGGAGAGGAAATACCTTGAGGAACAACCATACATACTTCTTCTACTAAATCCCCATGAAGAAACATGTTGACATTCAATTGTTGAATATGCCAACGACAAGTTGCAACTAAAGCAAGGATGACACAGATAGTTTCCATTTTCACAATAGGAGAGAATGTCTCAAAGTAATCAAAGTCCTCTGTTTGAGCATATCCCTTGGCTACCAAACGCGTTTTATAGCATTCAACTGATCCATCAGGACATCTCTTGATTTTGAAAACCCATTTGTTGTTGATGGGTTTGATATTAGGAGGGATATCAACAAAATCCCAAGTGCAATTTGTAACATCCCAAATTTTGTAAAATATAATATTATATTCCTACAATGTATCTATTAATATTTCTTGATTTAATTTATTTAGGAATATATTAATTAGTAAATATTATTCAGGGAAGAAAGGAAACAAAATTTTAGTTATTAAGAATTTGAAATTTAAAATAACAAATAAAAGAGAATTTAAATCCATAAAAGAATAAAGAAAGAAGGGAAAGGAGAAAAACTCGAATTAGAATCAGAATAGAATTTTTAGAAGTTTAAAATGATTTTTTAGGAATTAAATAAAATTAAATAAATTATTTTCTCATCAAAATAAATCGATTTTAAGAAAAAGAAAAATTATTCTAGTAAAAGAAAATATAAATAATATTATAGGATTTTTTAAAGAAATTAAAAATGTAAAATAAAAAATTTTAGAAATTAAAAATAGAAAATAGAAAATT
>JAMLFT010009853.1:0-12355 GCA_026544285.1 Pachyrhizus erosus
AAGTTAATAATTTCATATTATAAATAAAATAAATATTTAATATATAAAATAAATTATTATTAAAATAAATTTTATTTTCATAATTTATTAAATTTATCTCATAATTCAAAAATTTTTAAGTGACATTTAAATTAAATAAAATTTAATTTTTTTTATCAATTTTTTTTATATAATACATCTTTAAATATGTAAATCAGACAACACTTTTAGAAAGATCAGACCATACCAAAAAAAAAAAAAACTTTTAATAAACTAATTGAATATATCAAAACTTTAATTTTTATAACAGTTACGTAAAACCTCACTTAACCTATTCCTACCCCTATTCACCAATCCATGAACAAATCATGTGATTTTATCTGGTACAAAGAATTCTCTCCTCAAGGCAACAAATTTGTTCAGAAGATGTGAAGAAAAGTAGTATTACTCATTTTTTATTTAATGGTTTTTAAAAAGAATCAATTCGAGCCATACCATTTTAAAACCAAACCCAACTATAAAAAAATACGCCAATTGAAAAAAAAAATTAAACTAAAATGAGGCTGGAATATAGTTCTTACAGTGCATAAAAGTATTGGATTGTATTTTTTTTTTACTATGATATGAATATTTATTAATTTTGTTAATGATTAATTTATGTTAAAAATTTGATGAATAATCTTTAATAACATTTTTTAATTGTAAGATTTAAATCCAAAATTTTATTTAAGAAATGCGAGTTGAGAAATTCAGAATAATTACATATTGGTTATTGCATTGTACGTAAAAAAACACATTGCAATTAATTATAAATAAAATATGATTAGTATCTCTTTCGAATATGGAGGAATGGGAAATGGCAAAAGATACCTCTTCCAAAGCTGCCAAGAAAACACGTTCCTCTTGCAAACTTCCATTGTCTTTACGTGAGTCGTGACTCATATGAGTCATGATCACCAAAAAAGAGAAGAAGAAACTTTTCATGATTTACAGCTTTCTAGATAACATTGGCAATTGCTTAGTTATTAATTATTTTTTCCCTTTCCAATGTTGGCTTTTAAGGAATTTGAAGAAAGATCAATTTTTTCATTACACCACGTGCCGTCCCATTCTTCACTAATTTTGCATCTCCTTAATTTTAATGGGACACTCAACTGATCTTAATAATAAAAATATTATTGAGCTAATTTTACGCATTTAAATTATTCAGAGTCGTTACTTAAATTTTTAAAATGAATTTTGATACTTGAATAAAATTTTAAAAGCATTGTTTTGATTTAGTCAAGTCTTTTGCATCGGTGCAAAATTTGTAGAAAGACAAAAGCTTCCAAATGGTAATCTTAGAATTTTTTTTTCCTTCTAAGATATTTTATTTATTCTTAAGTGATTGTCACTTGAACAATTTTTTTAAACCATTTGTTATTTTATAATACTAAAAAGTTAGTTGTCTTTTTTTTTTTTTAATTTTATCATTTTCTTTCCGTGTCAATTACAAAATTAAGTAATTTATTTTGGAGATGACTGCTTTTTTTTTTTTTTTCTTTCTTTCTAAATTTTCTTAATTCTTATGAAAATATTCTAAAAGTGACAATTGTGTCATATAATAGAGGAGGGGTGATTTAGAAGTGTTTTTTTTTTTACTAATTAGTAAATGAGTGATTACATTGAGGAACATACGCATATATATCAACGCAGATACACACAAGACAAAATTGCTTTTAAGGAATGTATTGGATTTTATTGAAACAGACAATACGCTGTACATCAGACAAAATAATTATGAATATTTGGTGAGGAAAATCCTCAATCTAATACATTTCATTATGAGAAAAAGCTTATTGTTTGAGCGTTTTGTATGTAGCAATGAAACATCATCATATTCATATTGGTTGCCATAGCCTTGCCATCCTCCACTTCCACACATATTTTTAATGCGTATGAATAGTATACGTACAAGATTTAAAAGTATTTTCTATTAAATATTTTATGAATATTTCAAATGCTTTTAAGAGAATTAATTTTCACTAAGTAAAAAACTAATAAAAATTTTATTTTAATTTTAAAATAGAAAATTTTCCCCAGGAACCACATATGTCAAAGCTAACCGCTATATATTCTTATGGCCACTATTGTTGCCTTGTTGTGAACTGGAAATAAACTATCAATTGCAAGCGTCAATGCCATCCACACACTTAGTAGTATGTCTAGTTAAACTCAACCCTATATATAATCTTTTCACAATTTTTGGTTTTAATAAAGTTCATGAATGCTGAATAATCAATATAGACAATAAACCATTAAAAAATAAGAGGACGAGATAATTGTAGTTATTGTAATTCTTATCAATATTACCTTTTAATAATAATATTAGTTAACATTAGCTACAAGTAGTCCAAATTTTGCAGTTGAAGGCTTGAAGCACCTAGTAAATGCTGCATGGATTATGTACAAATGCTATGAAGCAAGCTGTTGCAACATGCAATAGTAACATGACCATAAAACATAAAAATCATAAACTGAGAATAAGAAGGTGGGAGAGCAAAATAATTTTCATATTTACTGCATAACCATACTGTTCTCCATACATTGATTGATATTTAAGTTCAAATACATGAGAAATAACAACCCATCATAATACCTTTGCATGCTATCAGCATAAGGCATGCATCTACTGTCATTAAGAATGAATTTTTGTCCAAAATAAAAACAAACCCAATCCCACTAATCTGAACATTATGTACTGACACAAGTAAGCATGCTAAAATAAGTTGACATAATTACACAGTAAAAAGTAATTAGGAAAAGTTTTACAGCTCATTAATTTAACACAAGCCAAGCAAGGCCATTCAGAAAAAAAAAGAAAAAAAAAAGAGTAAAACCATCACAAAAGTGTTAACAAAAGGAGAGAAAGCGATTGAGAAAGACTACTTAGTGACACTGACCATTTCAAAATGCCGGCAGCAAAAGCCACTATTGTTACTTTCTGCCCTTTGGCTCATTTCCAAGGGTTCTCAATGTCAATTTTATCCAGAATATTAGAGAAGATGATTGTTATGGTATCTCCCATTTGGCAATGTAATGTGATGCCTTTTACTTTCAAAAAGTTGGCCTTTATTGACTACAATAGAGTTTAACAAATTTCACTATTTTGATTATCCAAAACCCCCATAGAATAGACATTGAAACCAAATCATAGAGCCAGAAAACACAACAAAAATGAGTCTAAAACCCATCTGGGTGTTCTTCATTGCCATCTTTTTGTTTCTTCTAATGGCCAATTCCGCAGAAGAAGAGGTGATCAAGGCCCTAGTCATATTCATGGATAAATTGGCACCAGGGAATGTACCAGGAGATCCTATGTGGGGTTGGAACCTTACCTCAGATCCCTGCATTGATAAGTGGCATGGTGTGAGGTGCTATTCAAACAACAAATATGTTAAGAGTATAATTCTTAAGAAATTCAACTTTGGTGGAGTTGTAGACGCTAGTTCTCTTTGCATTGCAAAGTCTCTTCAAATCCTTAGCCTGAGGGGCAACAGTTTACATGATTCGATATCAGAGGATATAGGAAATTGCAAGTCTTTGACTCACTTGTTTTTAAGTGGGAACCAACTCTCTGGGGACCTTCCTATTTCTATTGGCAAACTAAGTAACATGAAACGGCTTCACATTTCTGAAAATCACTTCACTGGAGAGCTTCCGAATATGGTTCATGTTTCAGGTTTGATATCCTTTTTAGCTCAAAACAACAACTTCACTGGGGAGATTCCTAGTTTTGACTTTTCCAACCTTGTTGCATTTAATGTCTCTAACAACAATTTACAAGGTCCAGTTCCAGATGTCAGAGGCAAATTCCATGCAGACAGCTTTTCTGGGAATCCTAACTTAAGTGGAAAACCACTTTCAAACGCATATCCACCACCTCTTCCTCCACCACCACCATCTGAAAAGAAGGACCGAAAATCGTTCCCTAATGATTTGTCCATTTATTCAGGTTACTTAGTCCTTGGTTTAGTTGTCTTGCTTTTCTTGACCTTCAAACTTTTAAGTAAGTTCAAGACCAAAGAAAAAGCATTGGATGTTGAAAAGAAGGAAATGACACAAGAAACTGTTGGTGTTGTTGGCAAGGCTAGTGAAATATCCAATTCCAATGGATCAAAGAATGGCACTGGGATCAGATCTGAGTATTCCTTGACATCTTTGGAAAGTGGAATGACAACATCAGGTCTTGTTCTTCTTTCAAGTCGAACACTTAGAGGATTGCAATTTGAGGACTTGCTTGGTGCCCCTGCTGAATTGATTAGGAGGGGAAAACATGGAAGCCTTTACAAGGTTATGCTCGATAATGGGGTGCTGTTGGCAGTGAAGAGGATCAAGGATTGGGGAATTTCAAAGCAAGATTTTGAGAGAAGAATGAATTTGATAGCCCAAGTGAAGCATCCACGCGTATTGCCTCCTGTTGCATACTATTGCTCTCGGCAAGAGAAGCTCCTAGCATATGAATATCTGCACAATGGTAGTCTCTTCATGTTGCTCTATGGTAAGTTGTAAGCAAAGTAAGGTGTCATTACTTTCATTGACATATATAGTAATTAATAAGCTATGGTGCCTTGTTTGACATACTAATGCATCTTACATAAGTAGTCATGGAAGTACTTTTAAAATGGGAAAAAAGGTTGTCTTACTACCTATGATAATGAAAACTAAAATTTGCTTACCATCTAAATGGTTTTATCTAATACATCGCTAGTGACTAGTCTTTATGACACTATTTTCTTTAGGACAAAACTTAGTGTAGTTGTTTAGGTATTTTTAGTGCTGCTTTCCAATCAAAATTAGAATTTTATCTTGATAATCAACATAATAAAAATTTGTATTATAAGTCAACATATATTACGGAGGTGAAACTTCAATTATAATTGGAGAATAGTATCTAAGGAATTGTATGTAAGTTTTTTCTTTCCTTTTATGGGATATCTCTCGGTCTTTAATCTGCCTTTTCTAATGCCTGAGAACTGTTTTCATTGGATCTAGGCCTGCATTGAAATGTAGCCTCAAATAATAAATCTAACCAAATGTCTGTCTTCACCTTTAATGGTTTTAGGATCTCCAAGTGGCCACTCTTTTGACTGGGGAAGCAGATTAAATGTTGCTAATAAGATAGCTGAGGCTTTGGCATATATGCACGAAGAGTTTCTTGAGAATGGAATAGCACATGGCAACTTAAAGTCAAGTAACATTTTGTTTGACAAGAATATGGATCCATGCATAAGCGAATATGGTCTAATGATGGCAGAAAATCAAGATCAATTTGTCCTTTCCCACAACAAGGGCCTCAAAAGCAAAGATCTGATTTCAGCCACTTTCAAAGCTGATGTGTATGCCTTTGGTATGGTACTTCTCGAGCTACTGACAGGGAAAGTAATTAAAAATGATGGATTTGATCTAGTCAAATGGGTGAATTCAGTGGTCAGAGAGGAATGGACTGTTGAAGTTTTTGACAAGTCCCTAATCTCACAAGGTGCTTCTGAAGAGAGGATGATGAATTTGTTGCAAGTAGCATTAAAATGTGTAAATCCTTCTCCAAATGATAGGCCAAGTATAAGCCAAGTTGCAGTAATGACAAATTCTTTGAAAGAGGAGGAAGAAAAATCCATATCCTTTGACACATGACCCTGAGTTTAGTTATGTACTTCACATCAGATTCTTTCAGGAACCATGTGTTAATCCAAACTACTCTAACTTTTCTTAGTTTCAATTAGCAAGAGTATATTTTCTTCTAGAGAGTATAGGCAAGTTTTACATTTCTACACCGTATCTATCATTACTATTCTGCATCCCCGCAATGACATATGTGTTTTTTTATACATAATTCCATGTCTCACAAACCCGCGTTAGGAATCATTTGCACCTTGTGGAGATAATGCATGTTTGGTTTGAATTCTGTAACGCAGTTATTAACATCAACTCTCTACAATTTCCACATCTTTATTGAAATTGATGTGAAAATATAAGTGTACGCACTACTTTATGTGAATCCTAACACACTATAAATCACTAACGAATACACGTTCATGTATGTTGATGGCCCCGTAAAAAATACATCTTCTAGCCACATCCTAAAGCCAACTCTGTTGCAGATAAATTAAAGTGCACTCATTGCAATCAACAAGGATACACTAAAAGTCGTTGTTTTAAAATCAATGGGTATGCATAGTGGCGGGATCATAATAACATCCTAAGATGAAACAATGCAACTGCAGTAGTTGACTTGTTTCTGAAGCAAATACTTGAGAGATACATCTAAGGAGGCCATTACATTGATGGCAACTAGAGATAATGGTGCTAAAGTTTTTAAATTTTTCTATACCTGTCACTGCCTGTTAATCACCAATAGCTCATGGATAATTAATTTGGTGCCATCGATGATATGACTTTTGATTCTAAACAGATTTAATCCATTAGTTAAACCATCATCACAAAAAATTATTTGCATTGCTAATGGTAACACAACCCCTGTTATTGAAAATATCCTTAACTCTAAGTGATACTTTGACTTTGGATTTTGTTTAGTTGTTCCATCTTTAGAATATAAAACTTTTCTGTGTGTATCTCAAATCACTTCAGCGGTTCAACCTTGTTATTTTTCTAATGACATCTTTAGTTTTTATTAGAAAAAATTATTCATTTGATATTTTATATTTACATAAACTTTACATTTTAGTCTTTATACTTAAAAATCATTCATTTTAATTCTTATACAAAAACTTTTAAAATCCTTTTGGTTCACACTATTACAAAATGACAACAAAAAGATAAAATTTATGTAATATAAGGACTAAAAAGGATCCAAAAGTGTATATATAAAGACTAAGATAGATGATTTTTAAGTGTAAAGATTAAAAGGTAAAGTTTTTATAATTATAAGGACTAAATACGTATTTTTTCTTTTTATTATAATGTACTCTTTGCCGTCTCTAATACAAATAAAAAAGAAATCTTATTTATGTTGGTTTTAAATATAAGTAAATCTTAACTAATTTTATTTTTTTTCAATGATATTATCTCTAATATATCTTTGATTTAATTGTGGTTTTATTTCTAGTTACATTTTTTATTCTTGATGTTAAGTTTTAGTTAAAGGTAGTTTAAGAAAAAAAAATCTTTTAAATGAGATCAATACAATTAAATGGTGTTAATTCACAAAATGATATTTAAGTCATTAATTTATTTATAAAAACTAAGTAAGTTTTTTGTGCAATAACTTAAAGTGTTGTATATCTGGTTAGATAATTAAAAAAGTTAACATTTCTATTTTTTAAATTAATTTACTATTTATTAAAAATAAATGTTATATTTGACTAGGTCATTTAGACTAAGTGTACTTTATCTTTGACTTGGTCTTGGGTGGTCTTAGAAACAATTGGATATGTCTATTTTCTTATTATAAGTTTTGTTTTTTGCTATAACTATTGTTGATTGAGAATCACAATGCATAAACACTAATAGAGTTGGTTACATTCTCAAAAGAATGTTTGTTAAGAAGTTTTTCAACCACTTAGTCTCACTATCACTCATCTTTAGAGCAATGAACTTTGATTCTATTGTTGATTGATAAAGTATTATTTTACATTTATTAATATGTCATTTTACATAGAATTGAAATGTTCTTCTAGAAGTTTTTGTCATTTTTAAGTGTTTTTTGTGACATTAGACTCTTTGGGTCTAAGTATTAAAATTTTCTATTTTTTGTTTCTTTTGTGCACAAGTCACTTTTTAAGAATTTTTGTTTTTTATTTGAGTCTATTTGTGTATTAATGGCCTATTGATCTTGTTTAAATTTTATAAACTTTTTGATAGTTTGAGTTTCTTACTTGCATTGTATAAATTTACGTATGATTGTAACAAACAATGTAGTTAGATTTTAGTTAAGTGAAATTAAATTTTTGAGTTACTTTCTCTTCACTCCCTCTCTCCTAAATTCGTTTTCTTCTTCCTCCTCTTTTTCTCCATTTTCATTTTTCTTGAGAAACTTGCTTTGGTAATAACCATGCAAGGCTAATCACATCTTCAACCAAAGAATTCTTAAGTCTAGGTAAATTTTAGTTTTACCATACTTTATATTTGAATTTATGAATCATGTTTTCTCCTCTTTTCTCTTTTCAATTTTTTTTTAATAGATGCATGATTATTTTTTGATTTAGAAAATTGAATTGGGATTAGGGTTAAGATTGATTAATTTTTATACAATAATTGATTAATTGCTTGTATTAATTCGAATGATGCTTGAATTCGTCTAAATTCAGAAACACAATTATATTTCTAATTTTAATAAATATATGTGAGATGATTATCTCATGATTTTGAATTGAATTGCATGATCATGTATTGATTTTATTTTTTCTAGAATCGTGATGATTTGCTGAAACATTAGATCCTTGGGTTATCTCTTTTGAAATTGTTTTACAAATTCTTACTTAATTATGTTTTCAATTGTCAAATTAAACCTAATTCCCCCCAATTTGAATTGAAATGTCACATCAATGGACTGTATCTTTTGAAATATGACAGAAGTTAGCCCTATATTACAAATCTTATTGAAGAATTAAGTGATTTTGATAACAATTCGACAAATGGTATCATTGGTCTAGTATTATTAGATTGTCTGGCTTATCTCCATGCAACCACACCACCACCAAGTATAAGCACAGAACCACTAGAGGATTTTGTCTCATATAAATTAGAGATTCAATTAACATCATTGTATCTTTCTACTATAGTGAGAAATCTACTATATTCAATAATATAATTTATGATACCTCTTAAATATCTCACGAGTCTAGAAAGTGCGTCCTAATAGTCTTGATTAGAATTTTGAGTGTATATACTAATTCTATCTATTGCATATGCTATATCAGGTCAAAAGAAATCCATTAAATGTAGTAAGCTCCCAACAATTTGGGGTATTTTAAGTTTGAATAACTAGTTCTCTTTTATTTTTCTTTAGTTGAAAGTTAACATCATAAGGGGTACTCGCTAACTTAAAGTTATAGTAGCCAAACTTTCTAAGAAGTTTATTAACTAAATGTCCTTAGGATAGTAATATACTATATCCCTTCCTTACAATTTTAGCTTCCAAAATCATACTAGTTTCGTCTATGTCTTTCATATCAAATTTAGATACCAAAAAAGATTTAGTTCTAAAAACTGTATCATTGCATGTACCAAATATTAGCATGTCATCCACATATAAAAAATATAATGATACAATCACCATTCACAAACTTTATGTACACACATCTATCAACATCACTAGTAGAAAAACCATCATCAAGCAAAGTCTCATTAAATTTTTCATGTCACTACTTTGGTGTCTGTTTTAAACCATACAAGGATTTTAAAAGTTTGCACACTTTGTTTTCTTGACTAAGAACCACACACCCTTCAGGTTGTGACACATATATCTCTTATTTTATATCACCATATGATGAATCACTAACTTATGATCAATTGCTAAAACTATAAAAGAATAGAGGAAATTCTAGTAACAAAAGCAAAGGTATCATGGTAATCTATATTTGTATTAATCTAACCTTATACTTATCTATTGATCTATTACGATTATACTTTTTCTTAAAAATCACTTACACCCAATTAGTTTTGCTCCTTTAAGTATATTTATTATAGTCCATCTATTGTTATTCTTCATAAAATCAATTTCAATCTTAATGGCTTGTTCCTAAAGGATTTCATACGAAAAACTAATTACTTTCAAATAGCATAAAGGATTATCCTTAACTAGATAAGTGTAAAAATCATCTTCAAAGGATTTCTCTTTCTTAGATCTTTTACTCCTCCTCAAGTCCTCACGCATTGTTTCATTACAAGCTTCAACAAATTGTTTAGAACTATCACTAACACTAGTGCTAGCATTAGCACTAGACTTTAAAGGAAATACGTCCTTAAAGAATTCATCATTCTTAGTTTCTATGATGATGTTGCAACCAATCACAATATTCTTAAGGACAAGAAATCTTTAGGCAACATTATGTTCCATATAATCAATAAACATGCAATAAGAAGTATTAGGTCTTATGTTCCTTTTCTTAGGATAAGGTAACTTTACTTTATCTAGGCAGCCCTTCGCTCTCAAATATTTCAAGTTTGGTTGATAATTTTACCATAACTCACAAGGTGTTTTTCCTATTATCTTATTTGAAATCCTATTTTGTAAAAAATAAGCAATCAAAAGAATTTCTCCCTAAAGGTTTCCAAGTGTAGAGGAACTAATGAACAAAGCATTCATCCTTAAGGATTCTATTTTTTCTTTTAGTTACTCCATTAGATTCAAGAGAATAAGGTGGAGTTATTTCATGGATAATACCTTACTTTTCCCAAAAGTCATTAAATAAAGTGTACTCACATCTCTATTAGATCTTATTCTTTTAATTTTTCTATTTAATTGACTATTAACTTTCCTTTAATAAGATAAAAACATGTAAATGTTTCATCTTTATGTCTAATTAAATAAACTTTAGTATATTTAGAAAAATGATCTATAAAAATTATAAAATAATTTGTCTCCTCTTGCTATAATTTTTTTTAAACAAGGTAGATCAAAATGAATTAAGTCAAACAATTCAAATTCACATTGTATAAGAGGATAAAGTGTTTTAGTTAATTTTGATTCAACACATATATATCAAACACTTTTAATGATCTTCATAATAATCAAATTAAAAAAGAATCCAAAGTAATTATTACTAAATTTTTATTTTAAAATTAAATTTTGATTACATAATATACTATATTAAATTTTGTTTTTTGCCATTTTAGTCTTTTAACTTTTAAATTTAAATTTTTTTTATAATAATTAGATCAGAAGTGCAACCAAAATTATTATCATTAACTTTCAATGACTTTCACAATAATCAAATTAAAAATGCATCTAAAGTGGTTAATGCTAAACTCTTAATATATTTTATTTCTCTTCAAATTCTAAAATTATTTATCATTTTATTTCTTTTAATGTTTATCTATTTAGATATTTTATTTTCCTTATCTTTTTAATCTTTTGTCTTTTAATTTGAAAATACTTTTGCAACAATAAAATTGAAAATGCATTCAAAGTAATTATAGTAAGCTTTTTATAATTTTTGTAATAATTAAATAGAAAGTGGATTTAAAGTAGTCACTATTAAAGTTTAAATTTCATTATTATTATTATTATTATTATTATTATTATTATTATTGAAGCATAAAAGAAATTAAATTTTATAGTTATAAAATTTTGATTTGATATTTTTATTTTTACAGCAACTTAATTTAAATTTATCATTACCAATTTAGAAAAAAATTTGAAAATATGGAATCATCACAACTTGTTTCCAAAAATTTTAGGATTAAAATGTTACAGTTAATTAATCCCTCCTATAATAATTTGACTTTCATTTTTCCTTTAATTAATTTATGATTTGAATAAAAATTATTAACTAACTAAAATGTGAAAGTAGCAAAACAAATAGGTCACAATGAATCTATATCTTAAATAATGAATAACTAATGTAGTAATTAAAAAAATGCGTTAGATCAACACAAGAAACAGCGCATACAACTTTCTTTCATTCTGTAACATAGTAATTCACGTCTTCAACATTATTACTCCACCACTGACGTATAGTTGGCTATGCAAACTGCAAAGCTGGTATGGTGTTTTGGGTAGCTCAAATGAGAGAAAGGTTAGTTCTCCGATCACACGGAAGCTGAGTTAGTGTGGCTGAAGGGAAGGAAGAAGGTTTCTGGCTTTTGGCTTTTCAAGGTCAGAAGAATATCTATATATATTTGTATTTTTTCTGATTACAAAAATCTATATATATTTTTTGTATTCTTTTGCATTTCATTATTTTTTATTTTTACTTTTCTATATTTTCTTTTTTTTAGTCTACCCAAATAAAATTGAGTGCTTACATATTTAAAATACCAAAATAATTAAATCTCTTAAAAATATTTCACACATCATAAAAGATAAATTCCTATATAACAGAAATTGGATTGTTACCATTCATAATTAAGGGAGGGTTAAATTATTTTTTTATCGTCTTTTACATAATTTTTTTTTATTACACAAGATTTTCACAATGGATAATATACTTATTTTATTATTATTATATTTTTGTATTATATTATTATTTAAAATATTTATCTTACTATTCTTACATTATACATCGCATTGATATTAATATATGATATGTTTATTTATTATTATTTTAATATTTTTAAATTATACTATTTATTTTAATTATTATACTTTTTATATTATTTTTTATTTTTTACATTATATTTTAATACATTTTTATCATTTTACTTATTAACATAA
>JAMLFT010009854.1:0-12354 GCA_026544285.1 Pachyrhizus erosus
TATTTACTTTCATATGTTAATTGTTAATTTTTTATACATTTAATTTATTGTAAGTTATTAATGAGACAGTCACTTATTTCCTTCATTTTAAAATGACTGATTTTTAATATTTAAAAAATATTTATATTAACTGATATTTTTAGTTTTTAATAAAATATAAAATTTTTTATTCTAAATTTACTCTAAATAAACTACATTAATGTAGTGTTATGCCTATCAATTTTTAACCATACCACATTTAATTATCTCATAGTTTCAAGGAATGTATTTATGGAGATTAAGGATGTCTTGTTTTCATAAGTAATTTATTTATTATTTTTTTAATATGTGTAAAAAAATCTTAAATATAAGTCATATTAAAATTGAGGAAGTATTTCATACGCAATTGAATGTATTAATTGACTTATTAATAATATAAGTCACATTTATTAATGAAAAAATATTTTTTGAATTATGTGTATTATCATCAAATATAATAATTATTTTAAACTGTTTAATTCTAAATATTTTATAATAAAATTTAAATATATGATATTATTAATTAAATTAACTAACTTGTCTACTTTAATGGTCTTAATTAATTATTTATTTGTTGCTTATAAAAGGATCAAAAGAATTTTTTTTTTAGCAAAATTTTAAACAATAGTAAAAAGTTTGTTTGAAGAATGTTAGAGAACATGCAAATATTTTTAATATAATAATACTTCAATTTTAGATGATTAAATTAAAATTTTATTCTAAAGTTTCAGAGGAATAAATCTATTGTTATTTCTAGTTTGTTTTAGTGTTATATAATCTTTATTAACATGTTCAAGCATTCCACAATTGTAATAAAACAAAATCTTTTGAGTGTAGTCACTTGCAAGATGTGCTCCTTTGCATGAGAAATAATGAATAAAGTTATTAACTCTAAAGTTTAAAGTAATAATAAGTTAGGTCGTTTGTTAGAGGAATTTCAAGAGAAACAAGATGAAATATGATAAGGCTTCTTTTTGTCATAAAATTGCCTTAGCTTATTCCTTTAATTAAGGTCATATATTCCTTCATTATGTAGTTTGATTACTAGGGTGTGTGATCCCTAATGGCTAGGTCTAGTGTTCAAATAAGGGTGTCTTAGGTTAGGTTGTCCTAGGTGTTGACATAATTTATTTGTTACTTTGTAATACATTGACTCAGTGGAAAATATTAGGCGTGGCTTGAGATTGAATGCAGGTTAGGTTTACCAAATCAATACAAAATATTGGTGCACTCTTTTCTAATCCTAAATTCATTTTATTTGCCTATATTTATGCTTTAAATTAGGTGTAGGTTTGGTTTGAATTCATTCTCTTTAATTCACTCCTTCTTGAGTTATTGAGACCACTTAGTTAACATATTATACTTGTTTTGCATTGGTATCATCCTCAAAAATTATATGATGATTGACCAAAGTTAGGAACTAAGTAATTTCCAAGTATCCTACAACTTACTTAATATCATGTCTTAATCCATTGTCAAACTTTGAACATCTAGAGAATTCATTTACTCCTTCATTAAAGTAAGGGCAACACTTTGATAAGTTATCAAACTTTGTTGCTTACTCTCTAACAAACATATTTCCTTACTATAAGCTTATAAACTTAACTTCCTTTTGCCTCCTTAGATTATTTGAAAAATACTTCTCAAAAAATCTCTACATGAAGACTCCTCAAGTTATTTACTTTCTTTCAACTTCCAGTTGTTGCTAGCAAATCACTACCCATTTTATACTCTTGAAGGGTTAAAAAACACACAAGAAGAGGGGATTCAAATAATGTGTGTGTGTGATTTTATAAAGCCTTTTACAAATCCTTTTTAAAAAATGTTTAAAAAAGATGGAAAATAATTTGTAAACATTAGACATCTAAAGCGTGAAGGAAAACAACAACAAAGATAAAACTTATTTTTATACTCATTAGCTCTAGCTCTTGAGTTACATCAAATTCTCTCTCAACTTTAGAGGAGTTTCACTAACCAAAATATCAATTACGAATAAGCATTAAATCTGTCACTCTTGGTTACAAAAAACAAGTATTATTTAGGCCATTTATAACTTACCCAACTTAAGTATTCTTTATTGTCACTTCTAATTATATAACTTAATCACTTGATTATGTAACTCAAATATTCTTTTTTCACAAAGCCACTTTTGGTTCTCACAAGACAAAAAAATAACTCACAATGTGAGGATATGAAAGTTCAGTATAAAATATAACTTAGCAAATAATGTACAACTTAATAATCTCAAGAAGAGATGTATAAAGAAAGGACGTATATGAGCTTAAGACAGACTAAGTTGTTTTTTATTTAGAGTCTCTAATATTATCAATCTTTATGAATGTTGATATTTATAGACTTGAAGAAAGAAGTATTCGTTGTGACATAATGTTCTTCTTTCTTCTTTCATTTTGAAGTGCATTAAATACATGCATCTTCTTTACATCTTCATACTTTAGATTTTTTAGCTTCTATACGAGGAGAGAAAATATATTTATCTTTTATTTTTTCTTCTTTTTCACTTTTTGAGCTTGTGACAACGCAAATGTTCTTCTTTACATTTCTTCTTCAGTCTTTTCTCTTTGTTAGATTTCAAAATTTGATGGTCTTTTTTATCTAGAAGTCTTCTTATCTCTATATGTTTTTATTTTTCATTAAATGTTCATTCAAATTCAAACTTTAGAACAATAATAAGGATTAAAACTAATGTGAACTAAAATAACAACTATCCTAGACATCCAAAAATGCATAAGAGAATATTAGACATAATAAATATGTAAGAAAATAATTTGATGTTGTTTATTTGTCTAGCGACAAGATTGGACGTATAAGATTCATTGGACATATTTGAAAATATACATCTTTCGACGTATCATCTTTTAAAAAAATATTGAATGCTTATTTTAAAAAGCTATCGGACATATCTAACATTTTTAACATGGTGGGCACTTATCTTTTTATCTTAGTCTAATACGCTTAAGCTCAATAGATACAACCTTATTTGCTCTTTTGAACGTATTATTGTCAATATAACTTAACAAAAAAATTAATTTACTCAAATTATAATATTTTTGTAATAATCAAAATCATAGATTTTTAGAGGCTTAACGTTCATCTACGCTATTGGTTGTAACACTTCTTCCATCAACATGAACGTAAGTAACTTTATGTGCATTAGTTATGTTATGGTTGTAAACATTTTCTCAATCTCTTCTTTCCATAACTATGCATTATTTGGATCACATTTCCCTTTGAATAGAGGTTAGTTGTTTCTGTTAAAACAAAACTCATTGTAAAAAAGATATTTTAATGACAACAAACTACCAAGAAGAAAATTTTAAGTTTTCTAGACTTAGGATTACTAATGGTTTTCTTTTATATACAAGTATATGAATATAACTTGATTAAGAAGCACGGAAGAAGGATAGACACATCAATTTGAAGTATGTTCACCTCCCAAAATAGGAATTTCACATTAAATGCATTTCTACTAGAAAGATAACTTACTAGAAGCATGAAAGACTAACCATGTTTTCAAAAGATCAAAGTGAAACGAGATTAGAAGCTATTCATGATATATAAAAAAAACATGATCAGAAGGTGGAATTAGTTAAGGGGTAGTATGAATATAAGCTACTTATAACAAGAAGCACATACACCATCAGTAGAATAATTAGATAAGCAAGTGTTTAAAAGTATAAATTTGCTTGGATCATAATGTTTTAACATAAACAAAGAAACTAGAAGCATAAAAGACTGACACAAGCATTGCAACATCGAAAAACACCTACAAGAAGCATACTATAGTTACTAGTTTTTAGAAGTAAAATCTATGATTGACTTTAGAAGATGACGTCAGAGTGAAAACCATTAAGAAGACAAAGTGCACCAATTGTCACAATTTTATATTTGAATTGTGTTAGCTATACTAGAAAAAGCAAGTAGAAAATACAATAGAAAAACCTTTAAAAGTAGTATAAAAGACAAGTAAACTAGTCATCAACTATATGAACAGGTCATAAATGGCTACCTTAATGCTTATATAGTGACTTTCATTCAAAGAAGTCTAGTTCAAGGAAGGAAAATAGCCAAAAGGGGGTAAATAAAAAATTTATGCTTTTAGATAGTCTTTTAGCTTTTGATACGAGACTTTCTTAGCCAAAACACTCTGGGATTTATGTCAACATTGTTTTCATCTAAAAGAGTGTATGCCTTATATTGCTATGTCACTTCATTGAAGTGAACATCCAAAGGGAGAACAATAGATCTTGTCCAAAACAAAACTTGTGAATAAGATGATTGGCATTTCTTAAGTGTGTTAGTAAACATAACTAAGTTAGTTGTAAGTGTCAATAACAAGGTTGTTATGGGGTTAAGCCTAAAAAGGCTTGTGAAAGAATACTTGGATGGAGAAGACCTGCATAAACAAGAATACTTATTGAAGAATACTCGAATATGAACTTAAAAAGGTGAGAATACTTAGAGCAAACTTATAAAAGTGATAATAATGGTTTTGAAAGCAACCTGTAGAGGCTTGAAAAGAATATCGTGAAAGGTTAAAAAGGCTTAAGGTGAAAGAATGTCTTTTGTAGTTGGTGTGTTTCCACTACAAGAAATAATTATATTCGTAGTAACTTTTTTTGCAGCGACAATTGAATTATTGACAAAGATACACATTTGATAATGACATTTGATTGTCGTTGGAATAAAATTTTCCTTTTGCCAACAAGGTCAATATTGTAAGGAAAATTATACTTATCCTAGTGAAAAAACTTGTCACTACCAATGTTGCTACGAAAGGTGTTTTTCTATACCAACACAGTTGTTGTCGCTGGAAAAAGTTCTACTTAATGTCAATAATTTGATAGTTGCTACAAAAAGTACTATTTAATGTGAACAACATTCATAGTTGCTAGGAAAAGTTATTTTTCTATGCCAATGCACCTGTTGCCATTATGAAATGTATTACTTAAATCAACAACATTTATAGTCACCGCAAAAAATAAAAGCTATTTTTCTATACCATCACACTTATTGTTGTTGAAAAATTTTGTTTTTTTATGTCAACATGTCTAATGTTGCTAAAAAAAAGGTACTTTTCTACAGCAACAACATTTAATGTAATTGTGAAATGCTAACTTTTTTTCTTTGAGATGATATTAATTAATTAAAAATATATCTCAATAACATTGTTTATTGTAAGAAAAACTAAAATACATTGTGACAAATAAAATTAACTTATAATTAAGTGTTGTCATATAGTATATATGTGAAAATTAATATTCGATTTACTTTATTGTATTAAATTAGCAAGTTTTTTTCCTAAAATACATAGTATTTTTAAATTTAAATAAATTTCTATATAAAAAATAAAGAAACATTGTGTAATGATTTTTTTTATAAATTTAAATAAAAATGTGAATAAGAATGAATAAGAATCTTCAAATTGATAAGACGCATCAAAATATTGCAAATTAACATTAAATTCTCTTTAGAGAATCCAAATGTTGCATTAAATATTATGTTTTGTAACTATCTTTATTTTTTAAATTAAATTAACAAATTTTTCATAGTATTATTTTATAGATTCTATTTCCAATTGATCTTATCTTATTAAGTTATAATTTTTTTAATATTTTCTTATTACCTGTTACACCTTGAAATCTAAATAAAAGGACAAAAAGAGTTTTAAAAATAGACAACAAGTTGTCACTTGATATTTATAATATTGAGATGTTGCTATATATAGATGAGGTGGTTAGCATAATAGTAAGAGTTGAGGACATGAGGGAGAGAGAGTGAGGACCTTATGTTGTGGTTTGATGTTATTGAGAGGTGAGGTTCAAGTAAGAGAAAAGAATTGTTCTCATTGAGAGTAAATGTTGGTCTCTACATTTTTACACTTTTTGTTGTAGAGGGAGTGTTTTATGTTATGTTGAGTAGTGCATGTTGTGCAATGTGGAGTAAAAGACAAAATGTCAGTGAGTGGGGTCAATGGGTTACACTAGCATAAGGTAATGTATATGCAGAGTAATTGTGATAGCGATAAGGATGAGTGAAAACAAAATAGTGGGCATCAAAATTTTAAAAAAAAATTATTGTATTAATTTTTATTTCCTTTTTTTTATTTGTTGTTTCTCTTTTTGAAATTAAGCTACACAGCTTATAATAAAAGAAACAAGGATATAATTTAAAATTGGTTTAAATAAATAGAAAAATATTTTTTTTTATTATTTTCTTATTATTTGTTTCTCTCTTTTTATTTTAAAATTTCTTATTTTTTATTTTAAATTAATTACCTAGACAAAATTGGGGTTTAACAATGACTTTCTCCAAAATAAAAAAAGTAACAACTCAATTTGCTCCATTTTAAGATTCCTTCTTGTTTGTCTTTTAGATTAAGTTCTAAATATTTAAACAAAAATTAATCTAACCTGTTAAATTATTGAATAAAAAATA
Source organism: Pachyrhizus erosus (assembly GCA_026544285.1). Taxonomy (NCBI): domain Eukaryota; kingdom Viridiplantae; phylum Streptophyta; class Magnoliopsida; order Fabales; family Fabaceae; genus Pachyrhizus; species Pachyrhizus erosus. The sequence goes on from JAMLFT010009854.1 coordinate 6,475, forward strand.
TTAATTTTCTTTATTCTTTAAAGTGATAAGACTCACTTCAAAAAATCAATTTAAAAATTTCAGATAGATTAAATTATAAAAAGATGAAAAAATATAAAAGATACATATAATATAATTAACGTATTATTAGATATTTAAGAGATAAACCCTATCTATATTTAAAAAGATCATAATTTCACACATATAAATTTTTGCAATGAATAATCAGTTAAGAAAAAGTAATTTATGGTGACAACTTTTTATTATTAAGAAAAATATAAAAAAATAATGTTGTTGAGATATTACTATCGTAACAATTTTAGTTGTCAAAAAAATGCATCAATGCATCATATCACAACAATATTAATAGTTAACAAAAATTATTTTATTGTCACAAATGTATTTGATGAGAAATTTTATAGCAGCAACAATAGTGGTTAAGACATGCGAAATATGACAACTTTAGTGGTTGTTATAAACTACTTTTGACAACAACAAATGTGAAAAAATGTCAGTGGTTATTATCTTTGTTAAACCATAAGTAGTGACAATGATATTAATTGTCATTGTAAAACTTTTTGCATCAATCATTTAGAGAGCAACATGCAACTATAAGTTTCTCTTCTATGAAAGTTATTTTGGCAACGACATTTTGGATTTGTCAATGACAATTGTCACTACAAATAACCTTATTTCTTGTAGTGTTTTTAGTGAAAAAATCCTACAAGTTATAGGGATTGCATATAGTCCAAATTTATGGATAAACTAATATAATTTTTTATGTGTTGTATCTTTTCCTAGCTTTTCATATTTATTTGATGTCTAACTTAATTATGCTACTTAAAAACCTATGCATTGAGCATTGAATATAATCATCACTAAGGTGTTAAAGGTTTTCAAACTATTTTTATACTTTAAAAGCAACAATATAATTTGAAAGAAAAATTGAAAACCAAAATTTGAAATATATTAGAACTTGAGCTTTGACAAATCAGTTATGAGCATTAGATTCTTATTGGTAACTTCGTGTGTATGTCATTGTCTTATCATATTGAAGTTTAAGAAAGAATTTTCGTACTATCAACTCACTTTTGATTGCCATGCAAAAGCTTGAGCAAAAAAGAAAATTAGAAACTTCTTTGTTTGTGTAACTAAAGGCATTATTGATTAAGGGGTTAATATTTAATCCATTTTTCAGTGACTTTCTAATCTGGTTCAATTCTTTCTAAATGCGGCCAATCCTTTATACTCATCTGGTTATGTGTCTCTTTTATATTCATGTTCTCAAGGACAACAATCATCCTCTCTAGAATATGTTATGTAGTTTCAACTATCTTTTCCCTAAAAAGACAACTATTTCGATTCCATCATAATATATGAAAGAACACATAACATAAAAGAGTAATCAAGACCATACCCTAAGTTTCACAAAACAAAAAAACTACTATCATGTGACACCCAACATCATATTGCTAAAAACATAATTAAATATCTTATATTATATTAATTATTAATTAATTTAATATCATTAATTTAAAAAACTCATTTTTATACATATAACTTAATTATAGTTAAAATATTACATTAAATAATTACATAACAATAATACATAATTAAAATAATACTATTAGATAAAATACACATATTTAAGCATCGTTAGTCGTATGCACATCATGTATTACAAAATACACCTTACCTTATGAGAAAAGTCAACAAAACACATTATTGACTATTATCAGAATATACACAAGTCAAAAGGTATTGACTTACTCTCCATGTATACTATCAAAATAAAAAGGATTCCCTTAACGTTTAAAATATGAGATCTTCGTATGTGTCATCTCACTATCACCTATCTTAAGGATCCAAATAATCCATTTAAAAATTTTCATAAATCCATCCCATACACGTTTAAATTAGTTAACTTAAAAAATATTTACTCAATGAGACCACATGTCACTCAACAAATTGGAATTTTGCCCAATGAAATTCTCTTTTCTTAAGTTACCATTTTTCCAATTTTCGATATGACGTTAACTCGTTTAATATTTCTAAATAATTTCCAAAATTAAAGATACTTTCATAAAAATATACTACTTAATTCTTAAATTGAATTATAAAAAGAATATCGTTCACTTTAAAATAATTCAATCATGTTTAGCTTGCCAACACCTCATACATTGGATATACATCCACCTATAAGGATCAATGCATAAGGTCCATTTGTAACCTCATACGACTATAAATTCCAATCATGAACTCCTTTTGCATGTATACATATATGATAAACTCATGAATACATTCTCATGTTCAATTATAAACATTTAAAAATTATTTAAATCATCAAAACATAAAGATATTCCAAGGGAATTTAGCCCAACAAATCCTAGTTTCGTCCAACAAAATTAAGAAAATAGCAAAACAATTTAAAGGGGTAAATCTATCAACAAAAATTTCAAGTTTGCCCAATGACTAAATTTTAGTCTAACAATTCAAAAATTTATCTTATTGAAATTCAAATTCCAAAATTTGCTCCGTGAACCAAAATTTTAGCCCAACAAAAATAAGTCAATATCAACACAACTTCTAAGGATAAACTCCCCTAAGGAAAATTTGAGGTTAGCCTTATCGTGTGATGAAACCTACCCTAACTTTGATTACATGTGTCTTAGGTATAAACAATTACTCCTCTTCATAACCATTAATAAGTTTATAATTTTTTTCAATAAATTTAATTTCAATATTCGTATTAAATTTTATATAATATCTAATTAATGTCAATCTATTTTAAAATAAGCATTTTGAAAATTATAACAATCCACAAATTAATTTAAATCACTTAGGATCCTTCAAGTTGGTTGGAAGTTTTTATTTTTAGTTTTCAAATGCAATTGTCAAAATAAAGATATCAACCAAAATGAAGTTAAAATGGATTTTAATTCTTGAAATACTTTTAAATTTATTTTCAAAATCAAGAAAAAATATTTATAAATTTAATTTTTAGTTTGAAAAAATACACTTTTACTATCTTTGACAATAACTTTTCTTATTACCAATGCCACCATACCACAATTATTATTGTCCTTATTGTCATCCCACCATCGCCATTGTCACCACATTAATATTTTATAATTTTATTATATTTATTTATATGAATTTTTTTCTTAATAGAAACTAATCACAAGTTATAAAAACAATAGACTATGTTTGGACTGATGATATAAAATGAAACAAAATGGATTGAAAAATAATGTAGTGGAATGAATTGGAATGGAATGAATTAAAAATACCGCCCTATTGTTTTAAATTTATAATAGAATGAAACAAATATTTTATTATCTTATTTGGAAAGAGAATAACATAAAATAAATTATTATTTTTTATTTCTTATATTTTCCTTACTTTAAAGTAACTTTTTTTACTTAGACATGTTTTTTGACTATAATAAATTTTTGAATTTTGTGTTTAGTTCCTATTAATTTTTTTTGTTATTGATCCAAAAAGATTTGTGGATCTTGCATTTGGTCATTAATATTTTATTTATATTTTATCCCTATCATTATGTTGACTTTGTTAAGTAGTCTTTAAAATACTTTCAAAATTTTGTTGTAATCCCTTAAGTTTTATATAACAATTGTTGGTATGTTTTTCCAATAAGATGATGACTTCTGAAGTTAACAAAGTCAATACTTTATACCATCATTTAAAAGAAAAATAAAACTAAAAAAGGACCAACTTTTTTAAGTGACCCACAAAACAAGAAGAAAATACTAATATTAAAAACAAGAATGAAAAAAATAAGAAAGAAGCACACATGTCATCGACAAAATCAACATGTAATGAAGAAAAGAATGAAAGAAAAATAATGATTGAACATGAGTTATTAGGCTTTCAATGTAGAACAGTTTATAGAAGACAAAAATAAAAGGGGAAGAAGATAAAAAGATTTTATAGAAGATAAATGAGGAAGAAAAAGATAAAACAATATCTTAATGAAGATAAAAGAGGAAGAAAAAGATAAAACAATATCTTATAGAAGACAAAAGAAGAAGAAGATGATAAAAGCAAGAAGAAGAAGATAGAAGGTAGAATATAGAAGAGGAAGAAGAAAAACAAGAAAGAATGAGAAGGTTGAAGAATAAATAATAAGGATATAATAGTTAATAGGTAATATAAAATTTTAGTTTTATTATATTTTTCTCAAATTAAAAGGGAAGAAAAATAGTTATAAACAATAGAATGGAATGAATCTCATTTCCTCTTTTTTAATAGACTTTATCCTAATTTATAAAATTCAAACAAAGGAATAAGTTACCTTTCTATTCCATTCTCCTTCATCTCACTCTCTACCACTAATCCAAAAATAGTCTTAGTTTTATATATCTTTCATATGTCATGATTGTGATTTTTCTATTATTTGTATGATTTTAATATAATTTTTGTAAAAATATATTTTTTTAGTATGTTTAATTATTTTTATGTGTTGATATTTTTATATTATAATATTTCATAGTAGAAAAAAATAAGATATAATAATTAACTTATTTGATCTATTTTCAATTTGCAACAACCTTTTTACAACTAAAAATAAAAAAGAATTAAATTAAAAACTCAACTAAAACTAGTTTTATTATTAAAATTTTCAAAACAAAAAACAAAAACTATTCCGAACAAGGCTTTAGTCTGTTGACATTTATTTAAAAAACTCTTAATAAGTTTTAAAATCATTTAAAGCAACTCCAACATACTTGCTTATCAATTTCTTAATGGTTTTAGCATTGGAGCAAGTGAAGTGTCAATGCTCATTTTAGCATTAGCATATTACTTAGTAATTTCTTAAAAGTAAACAATATTGGACTCATTTAAGCAACTCATTACATTGGAGAAAAAAACAGTAGAAATTTTTTAGTGAAATATAATAAATAAGACTCATCAAAAACTCAGTTATGTAACTAAACACTATAGATACTCTTAGTTAATAAGAAAAAGAGAGTTATTAATTCTGAAATGTTTTTTTTGTATATTCATTTATTTAGTGTTATGATTGTTACAACCACTTCGCACGACTCTCCATTTCATATTAAAAATCATAATTATAATTGAAATCAATTTAAATTGAATAAAATTTTAATTATCATAAATAAATGAATTATATTCTTCAAATGATTGATTTATCACTGTATAAATTTTAATTTACTCAATCAATATTAATTAGATTAATTATGTTATTTCTTCTTTAAAAACTTTGTTATTTCTTAAAAGCATCTGTTGTGGATATCTTGATACCTTGAAATCAAATTGTCGTAGTTGTGTTTTTCTCTATAAATATTATTGTTTTCTTGAATATGATTTCCATCTTCCTCATATAACACCACAAAATAACACATATCAAAGTAAAATCACCCTTAAAAACACAAAGGAAATTTATACTTGAGCAACAGGATCCCAAAAGAATAGAGGTAGTATAATTCTTAGCATTTTGGGTAGAGGGGATGCAAAACACAAGGACTAACACAAAAAAGAAATGGTATTGTCATAATTTTAAATAACAGGATTAAAATCCTAATAACATTATTTTCGTTTGGATTAGGTTTTGGTTTTTATAATTTAATTAATATTCTTTTAAAATTATATATATAGGAGACTAAAGAGTAATAATAATTTCATGCTAGGATTAAATATTATATAGGGAGTAAAATTAATATTAAAATTATGTTGATAATTTTTTAATAATAATTATACATTAATAGAAACTGTGTATTATAATGTTTATAATTTAAAATATATATCATGCTTAATAGTACTATTCATTTTCTTTACTAAGTTAAATCATTAATTTTACCTATTTGACAATGAAAATTAAAATTAAATAGACATTACTTAATAAAATAAAATATAAAT
>JAMLFT010009855.1:0-12354 GCA_026544285.1 Pachyrhizus erosus
TTAAGTAATGTTTTTTTAAAATATTAATTTTTAATTTTTAATTTTTATATTTATTTCTCTTTCACGTTAAAATATTATCAAAATTCTTTTTCTAACCTTTTTTTTACATAAGGTATGTTTTATTATTTCTTTTCCTTCCTCTCATTAATCATAGAGTTGTACATTATTATTGTTGTTATTTGATAATTTTTATATTATATTATTTATAATATTTATTTTATACTTTATCATTATAATTCAAAATATTGATAAATGATATAATAAATGACAAGTTTATTTTATTTTTATTATTTTAGTATTTTATCTTATACTATTTATATTATTTATTATATTATTTTAATATTATATTTAAATATTTTAATAATTATACTAATCAACATGATAAAATTAAACTATAAAATCTACATAAGTATATGTTTTTTTTTTTTTAAATTTATTTAAATTTAATTGAAACTACTAACTTGTTATTAGTTCAAGTGAAATTAAACTCAAATGTCTTGAGCGAATTTGTCCCATATGAATGAAAAATGTAATTGAGAGGAGAGATTCATTAAATCATATCAATCAAATTTCTAAACAAAAATTAATCATCAATAAAAGGATAAAAATTAAAAATATCAATTAAACAATTTATTTATAAACAAAAATTTACAAGAGTTTAAAGTTAATTAAAAATTAAGTTATAAATATCCAAAATATATTTTATCAATGTAATTGTTTATAAAAATAGCCACCATAATTTATTAAAATAAAATATGTGAAAGAATAAAAACAGTCTCTAACCAATGTATAGATTCAAAAGTCAATTATGACGTTGATTTTGCAACGGTTACCCTTTAACATAATTTATAGAATAAAATCTTTTTTTTTTCTTGCTTATTAAGTTATTAACGATTTAAATATTTTCTATTTATTATTATTAAAAATATTATTTTTATAACCTTTTAATAATTAATTGGTGAATTTTTGAAAAAAGAAATATTTTTAAAATATTTTTTAACTTGACAAGTTATTTTTTTTACTATCTCTTAGTGTAATAGAAAATTAAGGTTGTATGATTCTTCTGATAATTTTTTTTTTAGTTGAAAATTTTTAATTTTAATTGTTTAAAAAAGCAATGAAAACAATAAAATAAATTAATACTTTTTTTTAATGAATTTAAATATTCTAATTTCATATTTTTTATATGCACTAATTAAAAATCAAATTTCTAATCATATATTTAAGAGTTAAAGTTATTTATGAATGTTATAAACAATAAGTATTCTAATCTCATTCTTACAACCATATTTTTAGAAATTAATTTTATTAAAATTTATTTTTACTATGATTGAAACTAATTTGCTGTCGTAAAACAAAGTAACGGGCGCAGCCTATGAAGTAGCAAATTTGTCCAGCAAGCCGAAGAGTCCCACCAATGTCACCAAATGAAAAGTGGGCTTAAAAAATATAAGGAGGCGATGTCCAAAGATGTAAGCCCAATGTCTAAAAAATTCCCTCAGAAATGACAAATCAGTAGCACTGATAGAACCTTATCAAAATTCTACACATGAAAGAAAGAAAATAACTCAGGTCCCCAAAGTTTTAGCCCCACCATTCATAAGATAATAGCGTGAACAGACAAACAGCAAAACCCATAAACCATACCAGAGGCACGCAAAAAACAAAGGATAAAGGTAGAAATTAACTCTTTTTGCAAGAGTTGTTGTAACATGTATAATGTCAAGGGTTAAAATGAAGCATAAAATGAACCGAACTCCATCTCAGCCTAACAAGCACGAGCGAATATTCACACTTGGATAATAATATGAATAAAATGAAAGCATTGAATAATATAAATGAAAAATAACTAAACTTAAGAACAAGGAGTTTGATTACGAGCCCATGCAACAATTATATAACAATTTTTTATAATTTTTTATATTTATTTCTCATTGTCACATCTTTTTATTACATTTCAAAATTTTCTCATGACAGTCTCTGGGTCCAGGTCCAGGTCCAGGTCCCTCTTGCATTTGGTCTCAATGAGGTTTGGTTGGGGAGCTAGTGTGTGTTGGCTAGCTGTATCAGAGAAGTGGTGGCTCAGGTTGAATCTATGGCTTACCCTGCTGGTTGGTTTATGTGGTTCAATTCTATTAGAAAAAATATATTACTAATATTTCTCTTAAATTTTACAAGGGATGAAATGAAAGGTTATCCTATAAATCTAATGCTAGTATAATTTAATGCTCTAAACTAATAAAGTATTGGTACATTATGAATATACACCAGTACACTTTATTTATTTGACAAAAATTAACGATATGTTATAATTTACCTAATTTAATGCATCTAAATTAGATATATTAAGCACATGTTTGGATATATTTATGGGAGATCTATTTAACATCATGTTGCAATATAACTAGATGTTAAGTTATTTTCACATATTTAATATTATGTTAAGATATTAATTATGAGTTTAAAATTAATTTTGAACTAAAGTACAATTTTAGAAAGATTTTTATTAGATAAAAAACATTATATTAAAATTTACTATTAGTATATTTTTAAAATAAAAACATTCACACATAAATTACTTTATTTTTAAATTAATTTTGTAAATACTCATTCAAACACAGTAAAAATATATTCATGAATCTTTGCACACCTATCATTTTATGTGGGGTTCTTGTTCGTCCTCTTGGCAGTTATACATGACTTGTTTCTGCCCACATGCCTTCGCTGTATAAAGAATTGTGAGTCTTGAGTACACACACCTTTTGTTTGTCTTTTTTTTTTTAAAGCTGTTTTGTTTTAAAGAAAATGATTTGCCTCTCTTCCTCAGATTTTAATTTCCGGGAACTTATTTACCTGCTTGGGATCTTCAGCTCTAAAAAATTTCATTTCACATAATAATAAAAAAATCATTTTAGATATTCAACTCACTACCGTTTAGTTTGTTAAATACCTACCTAATATAAGATATTTAGGATTTTTGGATAATTTGCATTTCATTTTTGCATGGCTGGTGAAGCTTCATTTCCCTCTATCACTTACATGACCATTTTTTTCTGCATCACACTTAACTATAACTATGGTTTTCCCGAAACACCATGAGATGGTGCCAATATAAGGAACACCATGATATCTGCTTCAGCAAGAGAAGGTAGTTTGCACAAAATACAAAGACAGATATGACATGAAAAGAAACTGCCACAAGCATCCATTTCCCTGATCAAGGTATAAGTAGAGAATGCTGTGATCGATAAACGACTATTGCAATGATGAAACACGATCTTCAATGTTAGTGTGCATGAAGATCGCTCCAAACCACACTCATTTCCACCAAGTAAATAATTGTGTGTTTTATTTAGTTTACCTTAAAAAAAATCACTTATATAGTTTGTTCATGAGATTTTTTTTAAATATTTTTTTTGAGATTAATCGGTTGCCAAACAAGTACAAAATCAATTAGTAAATAATGTTAATATTAATTACAACACGAGCGGTTCGTGATTTTACAGGTTTTCACTTTTCATTGATATTTTCTTCCCTAACTTTTTTTTTAAAAAAAAAAAAAAACTTCAGCTATTTACAAAGGGTTACTTTGGAGTGCTATTGCTAGGGCTTCAAAACAGATTAGTGCACCACTGTCTATTCATATTATTGTTTGACGCTGAAAACTTCATCTCGTACCAATCATTCAACGTGAAGATATGTTTGTATGTGGGATTCTACTTCAAGTCATCATTATGTTTAAATATATAATTGCTGCTTTTCAGAATCGCCATCATATTATTGTGCCCCATTCTATCCATCAATGAAACCATACGTGTTTTCCGTTTCTTTCGACTCACTATTTATTTATGGACAATTGAATTTTTACAATTAATTAGTTAATTAATTAATCAATAATCAAACAATCAAATACTATCCAAGTTGGTTGATTTGTTTGGTTATTGGTTAATTTCAGTGATATTTAACTTTTTGTGCTTGACATAGATCAGAAGGTCAAAGGCGAAAGTTGAAAGGAAGATAATTTCAACCATCTACAATAATCAAATTAAATTGATAACGACTCTCTCGTAAACCCTAAATACGAGTTTCTTTATAGCATGTATTCTATCTGAAGTAATGATATTTGGATATTTTTATTATTTTAAATATTTTATCAAATTTTTTTTTTTTTTTCACTATATACTATCTATTATATTTATATTTTTGATTTTTTTTTCTTTTTTCAAGTGCCAACTAACATTTGAGGTGTAAATATATATATGTTTTCTTTTAACTGTAATTTGCTATCATTCCTACTAAACCCTAGTTTGTTGCTGATATGTACTATCAATCAATTAACGAAGTTAGTATTTAAAAAGATTAATGATCCTTCTAGCTAACAGAGGGTTAATTAGATTTTTCCAAGATTAAATAGTTATATGAGAAGGTTAAATTTCTGTCATTGGCTGTAAAGGACACCAAGGTGGGCATATTTGCCCAATCCAATGTATAAAACGCTGAGGGAATCGAAATAATGACTCAACATGGCAATGAAAGTTTTTAGGTTTTTCGTATAAGACGAAGCAAAAATAACGAAAAGGAATATTGGGGGTTAAAAAAGAGAGGCAGCAATGAGAAACCTTCCTCCATTTCCATTATTTTGTGTGAAAGAAGTTATACGGACTTGGTATCCAAAGAAGCGTATGAAGGGTCAATATCATTAATCCTGAATTTCTCAAAATATCCTCACCATTTTCTCTCCAACTCTCATGGTACCAATTGTCTCCTTCTTTCAAAACTCAAGCAAACAATTACATGTTGACTCTTTCTCTCTGTATTTATAAATATTAAATCCAGTGTCTCATTCCTCCTGTTGGATAGTGATAGTACCTCATGTTTATCATATAATTAAAACTATCGAAAGGGGACGCATTTAGGTCAACTATATATGGCCTGTGCCCTCCTTCCTTAATTTATTTTAGGATTTGATTTTTATGTATTATTAATGTAAAAATTTTAAGAAAGTGTTAATCAGTATCTCAAGAGTACTCCATAAGGATTCAAAAGTAATTTTATTTTATTGAAACATACTTTCCTATGATTTTCATTGCAACTTTTAATAAAAAAAAGTTTTATTTATTGGTTCTTTACCCAATGTCCACTTATACAAAAAAATGCATTCTATGGTAGAGTTTTAACATTGGTCATATGAGAACTGACATAAATAATAGTGCAATGGTATTTTTACAATAATAACAAAAGTCTTACATTAGTAATATTTATAATTGATGTAACAACAATATTTTATATCAATTATAAATCAATTGAAATCATATAAAAAAAATAGTGTTTTACTTTGGTTTAATTCATAATCGATTTAATATATAAAATCTTTTGTTCTTTACAAACCTACTTTTGTTCAAATCTTCACTTCCTACCACATAGGCTCCAAATAACCCACATCGTTCCACAAAAGCTCATACAAGCTCTTCGAGATCTCCACTCAAATATTCAAATCTATTTTGTGTTCTTTAAAATTGTTCGCCTTCTCTCTCACCAAAAAATTTTAAAATCCCTATAATTTGTTTTGTAGAAATGGGATCAGTCTCAAAAGAATGTGTCGAATAGCAAAGAATTTCATGACGCATCAAACGATCAGTGTCGAATAGCAAAGAATTTTTGCAACCTCATAAAGTGCTTTGCTACCCCACTATACAACCCACGTATGTTAGAGGGAAGGATGCTAAGGTTGGGGATTGGAAGGGTGGTGTTAATGAGTTGAGCATCCTCTAACTCTTATATTTGAGAAAGTCATTTGATTTTTTATAGGTAAAACAATAAATTTTACATCGTTTCACCATATTTCTTTGGTTCGTTGAGAGATAGGGATTTTGGTTGGTAGATGTGAGTCTGGAAAAGAGGTCTTTGGTTTGTTGAGACTCGAGGATTTTGGCGTTGCATATTGGATAGGATCTAGAGGAGGTGATTCAATTTTTACATCAATTATAATACAATAAATGTAAAAAAAAAAAAACATTACACTCTTCGTTGCTGGTATCTACGTCGATCCTACAATTATCGTGTAAAGCCTTTTTTAGCTGACAACGAAAGTGTCCCTTGCACTAGTGACCTTAAGGACATTGATTAATTAGACCCAATTTTTTATATTGCTAACTAATAAAAAATCATATTAGATATACAAATTTAAAACACATATTAATTTGTGATTGATGGTACAAATTTTTTTTTATATTATTAGTACATAAATTATTTTTTCTCTATATCTGTCTATTTATCTCCCTCCCTTCCTCTCTCTACATATATTATTAAAAATTGTAGTTTAATATTTCATTAATATAATTATGAATGTGATAGTGTGTTAACTTTTAATCATTCTTAAATATTTTAAGGGTCAGCCCTTGCTGCCAAAGTCAAAATGATTTGGAGTAATTATTGGGTCATCTTTGCTTTGCTTGTTTAGAAGATGGACAGTATTTTATTTTTGGAAACTCTATTGGTTGCTGCCTTTGATCATGATTTTAAAATTTGGCCCAAAGATGTCAATATTACAAAATTGTAATCATAACAAGTTGTCTTTTGGCTTTGTGAGGTGAAACAAACAGTTCTTTGTCTCCCAAGATAACTTCCGATAAACGTAGCATCTCACCTTATTGGTTCCTCAAGCCAAATGCTAAAATTACTATTTTGTTAGCAAAATTTATCAACCTATTAGCCACCTTTCCAATGTAACTATTTTAAATCCTAATTCCCAGAAAATAATAATAATAGTAAACCTTCTGCTGCTGCAATAGCTCCGCTTATACGCATCAGTACATTATATTAATATTACCACCAAAATTTTATGCGTTTCCTTGCTAAGATTCTGCCTTCCAAATCATGGATGACTGTGTTGAAGCTAAAAAATTGTCTATTACGAAATAGAGCACCATTCACGTTTATTTTGGTTTTCTCTAAGATTTGACTTTCATCTGTGATTTATTAGCCTATAAAAAAACCTAAGAAAAGCTAGGGACGAATTTGTTGTCTGGGTTCAATAACAAAAGAAATTATAAAACTTCAATTGATGGAAAAGAAACGCAAGTGATTTTGAAAACTTCACAGTAAAAAGGGTTGCACAAATGATTTATCTTAGCTTAACACAATGTGTGGCTAAAAGACATCTTCCTCTAACTCACGTTGAATAACTCATGGAGTTAAGAACAATCCGCTTATGGAGGGAGGTGAGAGAAAGGATAGATGACGAATATAAGAAAACTATTTCATGATCATCAAAATGTATGGCTAACAAAACCATTCCAAAGATAAATAGAGACTTTTTGGTAACATATTTCTTCACAAACTTCCTAGATAATTTTGAATCCAAGTACATGTACAAGAGTGTGTTTCAAGTTGAAGAAGTGATAATTTCCAACAAAACAAAGGAAAGGGTGAGCATGTCAAGTTTTTCAAATTCAAAGGAGTTACCAACCTCTAGAGGTGGACACAAGTTTGAATAAATTTGGTGACTCAATCAACTTGAACCAAATAGAAGAAAAAAAAATATAAGCTAAGTCATTAATTTGATTCAAATTTAAAAGTAATAAATTTGATCATATAGACTTAACAGTCGAGTTTGAATGCAAAGAACTTGAACAAGCTAACTTAAACTAATGTATACTTCCCTTTCTTTGTCTCTCATATTCTCTCTTTACATGCATCTGCTCTGTCTATCTCTCATTCAAATTATCTTACCTCCAATTTTGTCCCACAAATGATTATTACATTGTCAACCACACCATATATGAGTTTACATTGTTATCTTCTATAACAACCTCAAAAAGAAGCTCCCATGTCTCAATAACACACTCAAATAAAGCGCTCTCGATTATTGTTTAATTGTTTGATGGCACCTCACGGTGCTTAAAACCACCATAGTTGGTCTCTCCCAAAAAATTATTTTATATTTTTTATTTTGTGCTTAGGATAGATTGGATTGAGAATTGAGTGTTTTGTTTGTATTTTTGTTTTTTCTAAGACATTGTTATTTCTAACCAACTTGAGAATAATTTTCACGGTCTTCTTAAATTTATGGATCAAAGAAGAGTTATATCAAACTATTGTCACACATATATTAACTATTAAGCTACTATACTTTATTATTAACTATTTAAGTAAATAAAAGAAAAATAAAAATAGAGAATAATTAGATAAAGAAAAAAATAAGTAAAATGCTTAATCTAAAATCTCAATGTTAATATCAAGCCCCTAGAAATAATGCCAAAGAATTGTTAGGTTAAAGACAGGAACCAAATTTGTTATCATAGAGGTAGAGTATAATGGTTTGATGAGACTGATAAGACACTTAAGTTGAATGTGCAAAACCTATCTTAACTAGTGTGTTGGTCAATAAATAGTGATAGAGTTAAGTTCCTATTAGTCAAGAAACTTGTAGGCTAAGTTGTCATAGTTGTAGAATTGAAATCTAACTATGTTAAATTAGGACTTCACTAAATTGATGCACAAAACTCAAGTATAAAAACTCTATAGTACTCCTTGCTCTTAGTATCACTCAAAGTCTCAACCTCATACATTGGTTAAACATTTAATTACTTTCAAGTACTTTGTCTCTATTCCTTGACAACAAATCCATGATGGCCAAATAAAAGCCTTAATTACTTAAGCCCCTAAGCACTTGTGTTAGAATTTGAAAGAACATACATAAGCTACACACTTCTATTTTTAGAACATGTGTAAATCATGTGTTTCAAATTGCAATTCAACTCTATTTTTTTTTTCATGTTAAACTTGATCTAGGTTCAATTAGTTAGTTTCCATCATATTATTAGCATTAACCAAAGAGGAGTGAAATTGAATCACAAATCATAAAATTAAATCTCAATTAAGTTATCCATAGATTTCATAACAAAGATTCAATCATAACAATAAGACAAAAATGAAAATTAAAACTTAAAACGAGATTATGAAATAGGAGAAGCCATAGAAGTACTGCATTGAATTTCCACGTCAATTTCTATAGCATAACTTCATTGAAGATCTCCATGAATCCACAACTCTAATTTTCTTGCTCTAAGGATGCACAATGACAAAGAAAATAGAATATTTGGTGAGAACTACGTAGAAGTATAGTAAAATAGACTCAAAACATCTATTTTTAAACCATCGTCGAAAATGTTATCAGTCCATCGTTTGGCTCTAGAGCAATTAACATAATTGTTGGGCATTCCTTCCGTTGTTGGGTGTCCTTGTAACTGAAAATGTTTATGACAATTGAGTCAATTACTAATAGTTTTTAGCTCCTCATTAGACATGGAAAGCACATTGGGTGCCTTATAGCTAGGTGATTATACTGCAACTGGGCAGTGAAAGCAAGTTCCTTAATTATTTTCCTGTAGAATTTTGTAAGTAATTACACAAAATACAAGTTCTAGCTTAATTTATATAACTATGCTAATTTTCTATTATTCGTGTAAAATTTCTTATTACTTTTTTTTTGTATTTATTCTCTAAATTAATTCAATAGTTTTTTTTACTTGAAGATTCATCAATGCGTTTGCTAGTCTTTTCAAAAAAAGTAATTGTAGGACACAATTTTCTCTACTAAGACAAAGCAATGCAAGATTCAACAAAGGTTTTTATGAACTCAGACAGAATGGTAAGACGAAGCTTTGAGCTTTTCAATCAATCAATGTAAATAGTCGTTCTACACACTTAATTAAATGATTAGTATAATAATGCTTTTCCTATTTAATGACGGTTTGCTTGTTTTAATTACAACAAATGTTTTTTATTAAATGCACTTACAAAAAAAAAAGAATGTAAAATCTATTGAGCTTCTTCATAAGATAAAAAGAAATCTATAAAAGTTAAGTCTAAAGTTGATTTTAGCTTATGTATAAAAATTAAACCAATATATCTTCTTCATTATTTTTTCTATAAATATTTATAGAAAAATTTATTTAAAAAGAATCTTAACAAATACAATTTGGAAGAAAGGAATAAGTGAGTAAGAGCAACCACTATTACCTCCGCAGAACTAGATGGTGTTTCAAGTATGTATTAAATGAAGATGAAAATTTGCTCAATCAACATGAGAAGCTTGTAGGGAGAATAAAATAAATAAACGGCAGGAAATTTAATTACTCAAGAAAATTTAGGGTCTATTTGGTTTCCTTATTTTCTGTTTTCATTTTTAAAGAAAATAAAAAATATAATTAAAAATTTGTTTACTTTTGATTTTAGAAAATATTTTTTTGAATTTTTTTTTCAAAATGAGCTTAAATATAAAAATAAAACAAATGTCATTTTTAGTATTTTTGAAAATTGAGTCTTTGAAAACGCAATAAAAACACTATAATTATTTGATTTTTTTTTTCATTTGTGTCAATTCTTTCTTGCGTCTTCTTTCAATTCTCTGTTTCTTTTATTCATAATAGATTCTCCATTTATCAAAAATAATTTAATTCATTTAAAATTTTGTTATCTCATTATATTTATGAAAAATGTATTATATTATTATGTTAAAAACTTTAACATTATATACATAATACAATTGTTTTTTTTTTCGATAAATATAATTCAATTGATTGCATGTATTATTTATTGTAAGTTTGTACTATAAAGACATAATATATACTAAATTCATTTGACTATTAATATTTTAGTGTAATTGACATGAATAGAAATTATTTTACAAATTTTTTATATTTATTTATTTATTAAATATACTATACAATGATTTTATTATTATTTAAGATATATTTATTAATAATTTTTTTTTTGTAAATTTTATACAAAAACCTTTCATGAACTTTTATTAAAAATAGTTAAATTAAATATATTTTTAATATTTTTTATTTTTTTAAAATTGGAAAAAAAAATCAAACCAAACATGTTTTCTAAATTTAAAATTTTGAAAATGAAAATTATTTTCAGAAAAAAAAAAAAACAAAAACAGACAACATTTTCTGAAACCAAACACACCCTTAGATTTTGTTCCAATTCAAGAACAAGGGTGGTATTAATAGAGTACAGTTTGTGTAAGCGTATGTAGGAAAGACAAGTTTACGGAGTATGGATTGTTTTAGTCCTTTTTCATTGGTAATTAACATATTAGGGGGACTACTTAGTATATGTGGGATTTGGAATTTTTCAAGATAATTTTGTCACTCTCCAGCTAAGTTTTTCTTAGAGATTTATTTTATTTTATTTATTATGTGTGTGAGATAATTAAAGATAATATATCCGTCTATAATATATGTTGGAATTAGAGGAAAGAGCAAAAAGTGAGGTCTGCAAGATGCTGAGACATGATTTTGCCTTCACTTTTGGTTTTAAGGGGTCTCATCATCACTTTATTAATTAGGCACTTTAATTTGTTAACAAGACTCAAACCAAAAATGCTTTGTAAGTATCGCTAGAGAATGTTTGTCAAACCAAAAAGATAACAAAAGAACTGCTTGCCTGCTTTGACAAAAGCAATCAAAGTGCTTTGACAGCTTTCCTTTTACCCACTGTTTACTTTATTGTGTTATTTAATAATAATAATAATTTTTATTATTAATATTATAATTTGTTTTTCTTTTCTGTCAAAGAATGGAAATTTTAATTATGAATACTAGAAATTTTCTAACTTATCAATAGTTATACTTTCTCATGAGCTTGTTTCAAACATTTATTTCATGGTGACCAGACAACTTTGAACAACAAAAGCATCCAAACCTTCTTTCTTGAGTGTTCTTCCTATAAGCAACCCTTGGTATCCATAGGCAAAACTAAACATGGCAAACCCCAAACATGTAAACTGCCAGCCAGATTCTCAAAAATCAATTAACAAGTGAAGAACAAGAGAGAAGCTTTTGTTTTCCTTTTTCATTTTTCTTCACCTTTCTGATTGGATAAAAAAACAGAGAAAAATGTGTATTGTAAATCTAAGTGTATCTTATTTATATACTATGTTCTTTAATTTAGAATCCAAACTTAGTCGTAGAATTAAAATATATGAAGTATTTTTGCAAAAGGAGGGATATACACTAAATATTCTTATGAATTTTAAATAGAAAATATTCTTATAACTTAATCTGTCGTTACAGAATTGCATGATTACGTATAATACACTAATATAGAGGATTATTTCAAGATTAACAAAAAAATTGTAAATAACAATAATATAATATGAAGCTTATTATATACTCTCTGTATCACTTTAAATAATATTTAAGATTCTAGCGCGCATATTAAAAATTATAACTAATATATTAAATTTTAAAATATATATAATATAATTTTTTAATTAATTAATTTTTTTATTTATTATTCAATATCAATTATTCATACTAAGAATATTTTATAAAAAAA